>DWOV01000066.1:0-10391 GCA_018251275.1 Niconiades incomptus | reverse complement strand
TTGGACGCAGAAGGTTCCGTAAAGGCTCTCGCTGAGACCTTCTATCCGGAAGACCTCACAGAAAGCGACAATTCCGAACATCGCGACATAAGGAAGAGAGCAGAAATGGTGAATGATGGGCAACAAGGTGGTCCTTGCGATCCACCCTTCACACAGATTGAGCTCGATGTCGCGATGAAATCCTTCAACCCGAAGAAAGCACCTGGAACAGATGGATTTACGGCTGATATCTGCCTAGAGGCCATAAAACAAGACCCGGCTTACTTCCTGGCAGTACTAAACAGGTGCCTAGAGCATGGCCATTTCCCGGATCTATGGAAGGAGGCCATAGTGATCGTCTTACGCAAACCCGGGAAAGAATCCTACACCACCCCTAAATCGTACAGGCCTATCGGACTCCTCCCGGTCCTTGGAAAAATATTTGAGAAGATGCTGATCGCCCGACTCAAGTTTCACCTAATACCTAGATTGAGCACCCGCCAGTTCGGATTCATGCCCCAGAAGAGCACCGAGGACTCCCTTTATACCCTTATGCGACACATTAATGACAAGCTCAAAAAGAAAAAGATCATTACGTTAGTGTCATTGGATATAGAGGGAGCCTTCGACAGCGCCTGGTGGCCAGCTATAAGGGTCCGTCTGGCGGAGGAGAAGTGCCCTATAAACTTGAGGAGGGTTATAGACAGTTATCTCAGTGGCCGTCGAGTCAGAGTCCGATATTCCGGAGTAGAGTACGCCAAACTAACTAAGAAGGGGTGTGTGCAGGGTTCCATTGGAGGTCCCATGTTATGGAACCTGTTGTTGGATCCCCTCCTTAAAGACCTGGAGCAGAGAGGGAACTACGTGCAAGCGTTTGCAGATGATGTCGTTATTGTTTTCGATGGAGAGACCGCGCTGGATATCGAGGTACATGCCAATGCCGCACTTGAGCATGTCAGGGCCTGGGGTGTCCGAAATAAACTAAAGTTTGCGCCACACAAGACTGTCGCTATGGTTATCACGCGCAAGCTGAAGTATGACACCCCACGCCTGGTCATGGGCGGGGTCGACATTGGCATGTCCAATGAGGTAAAACTGCTCGGTCTCACCATCGACAACAAACTAACCTTCAAAAGACATGCTGCAAACGTTTGCAAAAAAGCTTTAAACTTTTACAAGCAACTCTCACGCGCCGCAAAAATACATTGGGGACTAAATTCCGATATTATCCGGACCATATATATGGCAGTGGTGGAGCCTACGATCGTGTACGCTGCGAGCGCATGGGCACACGCGACCGAAAAGATCTACATAAGGAAAGAGCTGGACTGCGTGCAGCGCGGCTTTGTACAAAAGATCATAAAGAGCTATAAAACTGTATCCCTTAACTCGGCTCTATTACTCGCCGGGCTGCTTCCCTTAGACATTCGTGTCCGGGAAGCAGCCTCGCTTTATGAGATAAAGAAAGGTTGTACCCGACGAGTGATAGGGGACCGAGAGATGGAGAGGCCTATCCCATACGAAGCCGCGCCGCACCCAGCACAGTGGATCCCACTAAAATTTGAGATCGTGGACGATGAAATAGCACTTGAACACCATCTTGACGCGAGCCTAAATATCTTCACAGATGGTAGCAAGATAAGAGGCAAAGTAGGCGCAGCGCTATCCATACGTCACGGCACAGTAGAAATAGGTACGCGTAAGCTACGTCTGGAAGACAGCTGCACTGTATTTCAGGCGGAGTTGCTCGCGCTCGCAGAGGCGACTCATGAGGTCATTAAACGGCAACATGCCTCGTGTAGCGTCTTTTGCGACTCTCGTTCCGCTCTAGAACTCGCCACTAGTACCACATCCCTCCATCCTCTTGCTATATCAATAAAAAAGAATATAGTCCAAATAAGACGCCAAGGCAAAACAATAAAATTGTTTTGGATCAAGGCACATATAGGATTGGAGGGCAACGAAAGAGCGGACGAGTTAGCGAAGGACGCTGCACTTAAATTGAAGGTAAAGCCGAAATACGATAGTTGTCCTACATCATTCGTTAAGCGAGCCATTCGCAACGACTCGATTGACGAATGGAATAGACGCTATCAAAAAGCAACTCAAGGCTCTACCACAAAGGCATTTTTTCCCGACGCGAAAAAGGCGTACTGCATAGTGAAGAAACTGAAGCTAAACCATAAACTAGTGCAGTTGTTCACGGGACACGGCGGATTCTCCGCGTATCTACATCGCTTTAAATGCAAGGAGAGTCCGTCGTGTGTCTGTGATCCGAATGTCGAGGAGAGCGCTCTGCACTTAATCACAGAATGTCCTGTATATGGTAAGAATAGATTAGACATAGAAACAGAATTAGATATAAAAATAAGTAGGAATACACTGCATAATATATTAGAAGATAAGTTAAATAGAGATAGATTTTTAGAATATTGTAATGTAATAATAAACAAAGTAAATAATATAAATAAGTAGAAAAATGAAACACAACAATATAATTAATATTATATTGCTTTGTGTTCATGCAATAATTAGATATAGTACATATATATATATAGTATAATGTACTTATAGTGTAACATATAACGAAATGTAAGTATTAGCCCATCCCAACTCCCATGTTCACAAAAATTATTAATAGCATAATAGATAAGAAACAGAATGATAGACATGATGAAAGCGAGAAGACATTATATGAAGTGCGAAAGTGTGAGAAGGATAATAGAGAGACCTGAAAGGACAGGAATAGCGTAAAAAATGACTCCGAAAAATTGAAATCGGAGGTAGGACGAAAAAATTAAAAAAAACCCGCACTAAAAAAAGCACCCGTGTCCAAGTCCGATCCGCGTCGAAATAACCTTTAAAAAGTACGGAAAAATACGGAAAAGTGGTATTTTTTGAGGCTACATACAAGTGTTATACACCAAAATACGCGTAAGAGTGCGGGCTACAACCTGGTGCAAGCAGGATAAAAATCTGTGAAGTGAGTGGAAAGTTATTCCCGGAAAACCACAATTTGTGAAAAAATTAAAAGTTTAAGTGCGTGCGCCGCCATATTTAAAGCGGCAACACTGTGTTTTTAAAACGTCATCAATAGCGTCTCAAGGAGGCCTACACATCGAGCCCTTTTTTGGATTTTTTCCGCCCAGGAGGGCGGAGAAAACTCCAAAAAAATAAGAACCACGTGGCCACGAGGTCCGCGTTCCCGAGGTGCAGGACAGGAGCCAGCCACCCAGCGGGAAGCAGGGCAGCGAGAGCAGCACGGAGGCGCTTCAAACATCTTTTTAAGATAAGTGGTTGCGGAGATATATGAATTCAAAATTTTAGCATTTTTTCAAAAATTTATAATTAAATAACGAAATTGACGACCCTAGTATAATTTTATTTAAAAATACAGCTATTAATTAGACCTAACTATATACCAAAAATCAAAATTTTCGGTCGAGTAGTTTTCGAGAAAAAATTTTTTGAAAATTAGGGGTGAACACGTGGGGGGTGAAAGAAAAGTCCAATATCTCCGCAACATATTTTAAAAATTACTGTTAGATTTACTTACTCTAGAAAATAGTTTTTTAAGTTGAATTTTGACACCATTTTGTAGTTTTAGCAAAAAGTATATAAAATCTCATGTTTTTTGTTTAGTAAAAATCGGGGGTGCGACAAATGTAATTTATTTATGTACAGCTGTATAGTACTCTTGCAGCCGCGTAAAACAAGCCCAAACTCGATGACATTCGGTTAACTCTAGCGAAATCTGTAGAAAAATTTACTTGTTGCCGCCATATTGGCAGCCATTTTTAAATATTTAAATTGTTTATATCTCCGTTGTTATAAGTCGTAGGAAGTTGCGGTTTTTTCTGGAGTGAAAAGCAATGTGTAAACTTCCTAAAGAAGTGACAACGAACTCTATGTAGAGTTCAAAATTTTATTGTAAAAATTTATGCTTTAAACGAAAGGCCTCCTCAAGACCTATTAAACGAGCCGTCGCACGCTTCTCTGCGATCAGGGGTTCCTGAGATAAAAATTGTTTTAAATTCAATCCGCCATCTTGGTCGCCATTTTGGATTACTTTAGACCCTTATATCTCAGGAACTACTGCTCCAATTGACGCGCGGTTTTCTTGTGTTATTAGTACTCCCCAAGCTCTATCATTCACCGTGACAAAAGACTCTACATAGAGTCAAATTTTTTAAATCCAAAAAACGTATCCTATAACCGAGGGTATCCAAAGCTCTATAAAACGAGCCGTCGCACACCCTTCTACGACCGTTGGATCCGGAGTTACGGGAGTTCAAGTTCTTCGGACGCCACATTGGCGGCCATATTGAAAAACTTCGAACTTCCGTTGCTTGGGAACCAGTGGCCCGATCGGAGCGCGGTTTCTTTTGTTAGTTTAGTCTAAGTTTAGACCATCTTGTGAGTAATAGTTTGGACTCTACATAGAGTCGCAACATAGTTCGGGAAAATTTTTGTCCGGTAAAACGGTAACAATAGCATATCAAAGCGCTTGCAACTCTACCAAACCGCTCTCCATTGACACTGCTGACTCTACTGAATACAGTAGCGGGTACATCAACCGGGAAAAAACTTTTGACCTGTGTACCTCATAGTCGGGAAGCTCTTTACACCTCTCGACTACTAAACTAGGTATACAGTGCCTTTTTTGACAGCTTATTGTGTATTTTACTGCTAATTATAGTTTTCTAAATTTATTTTACTTTATCGTGTGGTATATTTGTTCTATATTATTATTTTTAATTTACCTAAACTTGACGCACCTCCAACATGTTTGGCATCAGAACACCAGTTAAACAGGGTGAAGGGCAAAACCAAATCCCCAGGACGCCTCCGAAACAGGATGGCAAAAAAGTGAGACGAAGTCTGGAGAAATGGGAGGCCACAACAGCGGTTCCCACAACCTCCAAGACTAAGCCTACACTGACGCAAGCCGTAACCGCGGCGAAAAGGCAGGTCCTTTTAAAGGGGAACAAAAGCCCAGACAAGAGCGAGGGAGCGCAAGAACTCCTACCGCCCGAGGAAACCAGATATAAAAACAGGACGGAAGAAGCAGCAGCTTGGGCCGCAAAAGCAAAAACGGCAGTAAACTTGTCCAGGAACCTAAAGACTGAGTACAAAGATACTATATTAAATACCCTGGACAAGCTTTTAGGGTTGGTAAGCACCACCGAGGCCGAAATAGAAGCAAAAAAGGCTCAAAACGGAGCGGGAAACCCCGAGAGTGTAGAGCAGGCGGCTCACAACACCGACTCTACATTCACGGTGATCCCGAATACGGACCTAGCCAACAGGATCGAGGAGCATTCTCGCCTCCTAATTGAAAGCAGTAAGAGGATTGAGGCTCTACATGAGCAACTGACGAACTGTCAAGAAGCAATGAAGGCAGAAAGAAGCTACGCCAGTGCAGCGGAGGTGAAAACAGGGCCCAAGAAACACAACGTTTTGCATTCTATGGTGGTGATGTCAAAAAACGAAAAGGAGACAGGTGATGAAGTACTCAGTAGAGTACGAGAAACAGTTGATGCGAAGGAAGGCTGGGTGAAGATCGAGAGAATCAGAAAGGCGAAGGATAGAAAAGTAGTTATGGGGTTCGGAACGGAAGAGGAAAGGAAAAAGGTTAAGGAGAGATTAGCGAAGGAAGGGACGGGACTAACAGTTGAAGAGGTGAAGAACAGAGACCCACTCCTGGTTCTTAAGAGCGTCTTATCCTGTAATACGGATGAAGACATAATGAAGGCGCTCAAGAACCAGAACCGAGAACTCTTTAAGGACCTGAAACCCGAAGAAAATAGAGTGAATATAAAATACAGGAAGAAAGCGCGTAACCCCCATACAACCCATGTTGTCATGAGCACCTCACCTACCCTCTGGAATCGGATCATAGCATCGGGAAGCATACACATAGACCTCCAGAGGGTCAGAGCAGAGGACCAGTCCCCGTTGGTCCAATGCACGAGGTGTCTTGGCTATGGACATAGCAAGAAGTATTGCAAGGAAACGGAAGACACTTGCAGCCACTGCGGAGGCTTCCACTTGAAGCAAAATTGCCCAGAGTGGCTCGCGGGAGAAGCACCGTCATGTAGAAACTGCAAAAAGGCTAAACAAGATAACATCGAACATAACGCCTTTAGCAACGAGTGCCAAATTCGTAGAAGGTGGGATGAAATAGCACGTTCTACGATAGCCTATTGCTAAGGTGATCCCCGCGAGAAACACGATGTACCAAATCCTCCAGGCGAACCTCCAGCGCAAGAAACTTGCATTGACCGAACTCCTTATGGAGGCGAAAAGTCGTAAGGCACAGGTAGCTCTGGTACAAGAACCCTATGTAGGCGGCGAGGGTAAGGTGAGAAGTCAGGGCGGCATCAGGGTATACCAGAATGCTAGTATCGGAGATGGGACTGTAAAGGCTGCAATCATAGTTTTTGATGCAGACCTCCACATAGTGCAGTACCCAAAACTCACCACGAATAACATCACAGTGGTGGGGATCCGAACTAGCACTGGACAGGTGACCCTGGTGTCGTTCTACTTTGAGCCGAACCTCCCGCTGGACCAATACCTAGAGCACCTGTGCAAAATAGAACGAGAAATAGGAGGCCGTAAAATAATTATCGGAGGAGATTCCAATGCAAAGTGCGTCTGGTGGGGAAGCCCAATAACAGACCGTCGAGGACAAGACGTACATGGAGTAATTGGGGACCTTAACCTCCATATTATAAATAAGGGAAAAACACCTACCTTCGATACCATCCGGGGAGGCAAAAGGTACAGCAGCCACGTCGACTTAACCGCAGTGACAACCGACCTCCTGGATCTGGTGGACAGCTGGCAAGTGCACGAGGAGCTAACGAGCTCGGACCACAACGGCATCTCATTCCTTCTTAAAACACAAAAATCTAAAGGAACAGAAATAAAACGGACAACGAGAAAATACAACACACAAAAAGCAAATTGGACCCAGTTTCGTGAGAAACTGGGCCAATTTATTACCCAAGAAGAAATAGATTTGACAAAAATAAAAAACATAAAAACGAAAATCGAGTTAGAAGAAGCAACCACAAAGATAACACATATAGTAACAAAAGTAAGTAATCAAACAATACCTATGAAAAAGAACAGAGTTATGAGCGAGATGCCGTGGTGGTCGGAGGAGTTAGCTGTACTGAAGCAGAAGGTAGCCACCAGAAAAAGGAGGATCAGGTGTGCTGCACCGATACGAAGGGATAAAGTGGTGCAAGAGTACCTAGAGGCAAAGATGGCTTATGAAACGGAGGTTAGAAATGCACAGACCAAAAGCTGGAAGGAGTTTTGTGGCAAACAAGAACGCGAGGGTATATGGGAGGGTATTTATAGGATCATAGGCCGAACATCAAAAAGGGAAGAGGACCTGCCGCTAATAGCTAAGGGTGAACAGCTAGATGCAAAAGGCTCAGCAAGACTACTAGCCGAAATATTTTATCCAACAGACTCCGAAGAAAATGACACGGAGGAGCACAAGGAGATAAGAAAAAGGGCCAGATTAGTAAATAAAGAAGGGAACGAAGGAGTGTTAGACCCGCCCTTTACACATATCGAGCTAAAACAAGCTAGCAGGTCCTTCAACCCGAAGAAGGCACCCGGCGAGGATGGGTTGACGGCAGATATATGCCTGCACGCGATCGAAAGCGACCCGAATCTCTTCCTGGGACTCTACAACAAGTGCCTGGAAATCGGTTATTTCCCCATAAGCTGGAAGGAGGCAACTGTCGTCTTCCTACGGAAGTCTGGAAAAGACACATATACAGACCCTAAGTCTTATAGACCCATAGGCCTCCTTCCAGTAATGGGAAAAATATTGGAGAAAATGATCGTCGCCAGGCTGAAGCATCACTTAATGCCTAAAATGAGTACTCTCCAGTTTGGTTTTATTCCTCAACGGAGCACAGAGGACGCCCTCTATACGCTAGTTCGACACATTAAGGACAAGCTAGACGAGAAGAAGATTGTCACCATAGTGTCGCTAGATATAGAGGGCGCCTTTGATAGTGCATGGTGGCCAAGGATTAGAACCAGACTGGAGGAGGAAAAATGCCCAACAAATATTAGACAGATCCTAGATAGTTATTTGAGCGACCGAAAGGTCAAAGTACGCTACTGTGGGGAGGAGTTCCAGAGAAGCACAGAGATGGGATGCGTGCAGGGGTCTATCAGTGGACCAATACTATGGAACCTCCTGTTAGACCCGTTATTAAAGGACCTGGAATGCAGAGGGGAATACGCCCAAGCCTTTGCAGATGATGTCGTTCTGGTCTTTGACGGGGAGACGGCGCTTGAGATCGAGCGTCGTGCGGGTGCCGTCCTCGAGCTGGTTGAGAGGTGGGGAAACACAAATAAGCTTAAGTTTGCGGCACACAAGACCAACGCCATGGTGATAACCCGCAAACTTAAGCATGACACCCCACGTCTCAGCATGGCTGGGGTAGACATCCGCATGGCGAACGAAATTAAGCTGCTGGGCCTCATCATTGACCAGAAACTAACATTTAACGCACATATCTCAGGCGTCTGCAAGAAGGCGATCTCGTTTTACCACCAACTAGCAAGGGCGGCAAAAGCGAGTTGGGGTCTTAACCCGGAGATAATAAGAATTATCTACAACGCGGTGGTAGAGCCAACAATCCTATATGCATGTAGTGTCTGGGCACCCGCGGCGAACAAACTGGGCATCAGGAAACAACTGAACATCGTTCAACGCGGATTTGCCCAGAAAATATGTAAAGCGTACCGAACGGTCTCCCTTAACTCGGCCCTATTGCTCGCTGGGATACTCCCACTAGACCTGCGCGTGCGAGAAAATGCCACACTTTACGAAGCGAGACGAGGGGTACCCCAGCCAGTGATAGGCGACCGAGAGGTGGAGCAAATGGAACCGGCGCTAAAATCTCCACACCCAGCGGAACATATCGACCTGGAGATCAAATGCCTGATAGACCGAGAACAATTAAATGCAAATAGTGACTTCGAAGTCAAAATATACACGGATGGCAGCAAGATTGACGGCAAGGTGGGAGCGGCCCTATCCATATGGAAAGGAGCCGACGAAACCAAAACCGTCAAGCTTGTACTGCCATCCTTTTGCACGGTCTATCAGGCCGAACTCCTGGCGATATGGAAAGCTTCCCAAGTGAGCGTGGATGGCAAGGAGAATAATATAGGAATATATTCAGACTCCTACTCAGCACTTCAAACAGTAGTAAATCCTCAAGCCCTCCACCCCCTGGCCGTAAAGGCGCGAGGCAATATACGCAGGGCTCTGATTCAGGGCAAACATATAGTTTTGCACTGGATCAAAGCTCATGCAGGACTAGAGGGCAACGAACGTGCTGACCACCTTGCAAAGGAAGCTGCTCAAAAATGTAAGAGGAGGTTTGATTATGATAGCTGTCCCGTGTCATACATCAAGCGGAATGCAAGAATACGATCAATCGAAGAATGGAACGCTAGATATCAAACCAGTGGAACGGCAAGGGTCACGAAGATCTTTTTCCCAAACGCGGTACATGCATATAGGATAGTTACCAAATTAGAGACAGATAGATGGCTAACTCAGATATTAACCGGGCACGGTGGGTTCTCCGAGTACTTGTACCGATTCAAGTGCAAGGAGAATCCATCGTGCATCTGCGACCCACACTGCGACGAAACTGTCCTCCACGTTTTGACAGAATGCCCAGTATTTCTAAAAGAAAGAAGTAGTTTGGAGACGCGGATTGGCATAGAGTTGCAAGAGAATAATTTGAGTAAAATTATAAACAGCAAAAACTTAAAACTATTTACAGAATACTGTAAAAATATATGTATTAGAATTAATAAAAGGAACAGTACATAAAAATGCTGCCTAAATATAATTGTATATTTAAGATGCTAGCATTAAGTAAAATAAGATAGAAATAGAAATAAGAATAGTTTAAGATATCAAGTGTATATAGATTAAGTGTTAATGTAAAATTACGCTAGATTTATATGTAATTAAGATAGAAGTAAGAAATAAACGTAAGTGTAATCTCAAATAAGTTTTAAGAAATAAGTAAGAAGAGAAGGAAATGTTTAATTAAATAGAGTAAGAACCAAATGCTGTCCAAAATAAAAAGTAGTAGTCCGTGGTATCTTTAATTCCCCTGTAATAGACGTAAGTTCATAGTAGAATAGATGGGAACCCACCCAAAGCGTAAAAGTGAAGTATGAAAGAAAGAAACAAGGATGAAGAATAAAAGTACGAGAGGCATATAAGCGAGAAATGGTATGAAAGAGAAGCATAGGAAACAATGTCTCCAATGATGTTGGAGGGTAGTTTTAGAAAAATTTCAAAAAAAAAAAAAAAACCTAACCTAACCTAACCTAACCTAACCTAA
>DWOV01000065.1:0-10402 GCA_018251275.1 Niconiades incomptus | reverse complement strand
AAACACCGTCTGAAGCTAAGAAACGAAAACGTCGTGAATATCAGCAGAAGAAACGTAAACAGATGCAAATGAATATGAAAGCCGCTGCTGAAAATAATTTAAACGCGGTCAATGCCAAAAAGCGACCTCGTAAAGGATCCAGATACGAAGAAGATTATGATACATTCATTGACAACTTAATGGCTCAACTAAGATTACTCCCACCGATGCAAATACAGGAACCCGCCTTAACTACAAATTTTGCAGTTTGTCCGCTGTTTGGGTCAGGGGACCTGACAAAGTTGAAAAACAAAGATTATGATATTTTAAAAGGTGATTTGGTAGGGGAATTTGGGAACGCCAAAATTCCGAATGTGGGTGATTATTACAACACCAAGCCATTCGGCGACGAAGAACCGTTGCCGGAAAAACCGCCTACATCAACGCAAAGAGGTTTCTATGACCAAGAATTTCAGCCAATCATGTTTGATGAAGATCCAGAAGACAAGAAACTCGACTTTATCTGTAAGGAGCGGGATACGGACACACCGGATACTATTGTTAGTTGCTCCAGTCCAGAAGGTTTCGAATTTGACCCCGTGGATCGATTTCCTGGGCTTAAACTTATTGACGATGAGGAAGAAGACGATGATGAAGAAACACCATTATCTGGTCGAGTGTCGCCTGTCATTCCTCTTATAGCGCCCATTCCTATTAGAGTGAAGCCTCTTTCACTATATCAAGTGAAAGATGAAGAGGACAATCAGAAGTCATTGAAATCAGTCGAAAGTGATTCTCCAGTTAAAACCAAGATGGAAGATTCACCAGGAAGCACCGAGAGCAATGAAAATGTAACCGTAACGCTCACTCTTACATCTGGTGCAGCCGAAGACATACTAGGTGTGCTAAAGGAGCTTGCGGGAATTTTACACATTCCCCCTCCGACATCTTATCAAATTATAGAAAGAACTGCCACGCCTCCATCGCATAAACTTGGACTTTACAGATCCAAAGGCAAAGATGGGAAAGAAGGAACGCCTATCGATATTCAGAGTATCTTGAATGGTGCGGCGAAATTCTGTCGTCACTGTGATGTGGTAATACTAGATTCTGTGGTTAGAGCAAAGGCTTCAGAATTTCCTCTACTGTCCGCCAACAAAGGAAACGCCGAAGAAATATTGTGCGATAGTGACTCGGAGTTATATTTCTGTAGCACGCAATGCTACGAGAGGTTTGCGTGGCGGCCTACGAATATAATACTGGATGGAAAATCGAAGAGTAATGTCAAAGAAGATACGAAATCCGACATCGAAACTAACATATCGAAAGACCGGGACGATTTCGACACCGCATCGACGGAAAGTATGGAAACGGACGACTTAGATATAAAACCGGATATAAAGGATGAAAAAATGGATTTGTCGTTTATAGATTCGTTGGACAACGACGAACTGATGAAGGAGGTCGTAGATGACGTCAGCGCCTTGGATGAAGACTTGAAGAGCGTAGAGCAGGAAGAAAAGAGTAATCAGAGTACTGAGAAAGAGAAGTTCCGAGGCATACGTTATAAGTCTTGGTCGCCGGGTTGCATAGGGCCGCCCGTGAAATACAAACGTCCCACCGACAGGGAGCTGACGGAGTTGGTGTTCCGAACGGGGGTAGCTATTATGCCCGTCACGAACGAAGACACTCGAAGGTGTGAGCTGTGTGGAATCCAAGGAGACGGCGTGGCGGACGGAGTGTCGCGGCTTCTCAACTGTGACGTGGATAGATGGGTGCATCTCAACTGCGCACTTTGGTCCGAGGGCGTGTACGAAACCGTCAGCGGGGCGCTCATGAACGTGGACACGGCGCTGGCGGCGGGCGTGAGCGCCACGTGCGCGGTGTGTCGCCGGCTGGGCGCCACGGTGCGCTGCTTCAAGGTGCGATGCGGGAGCGTCTATCACCTCGGCTGCGCCGTCAAGGATAACTGCGTGTTTTATAAGAACAAGACTGCATTCTGCGCGTCTCATGCGCCGAAGGTAAGAAAACGTCTCGTAATAATATGATAACATGTAACTTTAAATATAAACTAATTTCATAAACAGATTGAATATTATTAATTTTGTTATCGTGCATGGTTGTTTGAGAAACAGTTGAATGCAGAGGGGCCGTGTTTTCCTAATTTACTACGTACATAGGATCGAACAATGTTTCTATCATGTCCTATAGATCCAAAATTTTATTTAATATTACAATGGTATGGTAGAAACTGGTACTATTGTTTCGTTACTAAATATTTTTATGTTAGAAAACATAATAATTGTGTCACTATGATCCCTTAGAAAACAGAATATCTCGCTTCGATCGCTTTGTAACACTTGGGATCACATAAAAGTTTTGTTCCGAAGACGTCAATGACACCTTTGGATCTAAAAACCTATAAACACCGTCAGAACGAGAAGGACAACGAGCTGACGACACTGAGCGTGCAGCGGCGCGTGTTCGTGTCCCGCGACGAGCAGCGGCAGGTGGCTTCCGTGATGCTGCACTCCGACACCAACCACCTGATCCGCGTGGGCGGGCTCATCTTCCTCAGCCCCGGCCACCTGCTGCCGCACCAGCTCGCCGCCTTTCACACGCCCAATTACATCTACCCTATCGGCTACAAGATCGTAAGTACTAGTATAAATCATTAGACGTTTCTTTCTTCATTGGCCGAAAAGATATCGACACGGTGGCATGATGATACCATTTTCAATGACATTTTGTTGCCGGTGAAGACTCGAAGACATGACAGAGACGTCACTACACAAGACAGTATAATTTCACAGCCTCTGTTTATGTTGGTGACGGTGCCGTCGTAAGCCAATGACGCACGAGACTATTACAAAAAGGATGTTACATGTTTTATACTGAATTTTTTTATTACCATAAAATCAATAACTTCATTTATTAGACATGCTTAAAGTTTATCTTAAAGCCAGTTATTTGACCGTAAATATTTCTGTTCTGAACGTATGTAGTTAAGGGCGACTATCGTATGCAGTTTTAGAGGTCAAGAAAAATACGTGTTTGATGCACGGTGGTTTATTGTAGACTGCTTACAAATAGATACAAATTTCGCTTGCACAACGATGGTAACTAATCTACACACAACATGCCGCCCACCAAAGGACGACAGTACTTTACATATATCAAGTGAAATACATACCTAAGTGAAAAATATAATAAGAAAACAAGTATGTATTGATTAACAAAATTAAAGATAATACAAATCGACTATCTTCCAACTAATTAAAGAATTAAATTAAGAAACCGACTACGAATGTGAACTGAGCCAAGATAAGCAAATGGAGAATCATTCATCAAAATTTTAGTAGGATGCTTAGATGTAAATCAAATTATTTTAAACATCGACTTCGTTAATAGGTAATTCACATAACTTGCTTACAGAACGTTTAACTATCTCATTGCGATACTTAACACTATACACTCTGGTACAACCATCTTGTCCAGCATGCTTCGCGACAATTCTACCGAGAGACCATTTTCCGGGCGGTAATTGGTCATTTTTGATTAATACTACATCACCAATATTAAATTCGTTCTGACGTTTAAGCCACTTAGGTCTAGTTTGCAATCGCGATAAATATTCGGTCTGCCAGCGATGCCAAAAGTCCCTAACTATTTTTTGAGTAATTTGCCAACGGTTTAAACGATTGATGTTTACTGATCTGAAGTCGGGACTAGGGATGTTAACGGGAGCCTCACCGATCAGGAAGTGACCGGGTGTTAATGGTTCTAAAGAGTCAGGGTCTGAAGTGTCGATTGGAGTCAAAGGCCGCGAATTTAAACACGCTTCGATCTCACATAGCGTCGTTGTCATTTCTTCAAACGTAAGATTACCAGTGAGTATCCGTCGCAAATGATATTTTATAGATTTCACTCCTGCCTCCCATAGACCACCAAAGTTTGGGCTGTAGGGGGGAAGGAAATGCCATTGGGTGCCTTCTGAGGACAGAACTTCATTCAAATGACCTGGAAGCTCTAACTGTGCAGTCTTAAAAGCCTCTGCCAGCTCTTTGTTTGCCCCGACAAAATTTCGACCTTGGTCGCTATATAAATGAGTGCATCGACCCCTACGTGCTACGAATCTACGAAAAGCGCCAATAAAAGATGCTGAAGTTAAATCACCGACTAACTCCAGATGTATTGCTTTAGTAGCCATGCAAATAAATATGGCTATATAAGCCTTGTTTTGCTTTGCTCCACGTCCTCTCGACATCAACACATACAAAGGACCAGCAAAATCAATTCCGCTATGCTGAAAAGGACGTGCAGGTGTTGTTCGAACTTCAGGTAAGTCACCCATTAATTGTGTTTTTACATGAGCCTTTTGTCTAGCACATACAATGCATTTATGTATGTGAGCCTTGACTGTGTTTTTTGCTTGCAGGATCCAGTACTTTGATCTAAGATAAGTCAAGACCATCTGTGTTCCACCGTGAAGAGTCTTCCGATGAGCTTCGGCGATTATCAGGTAAGTAAATTCATTTTTATTTTCCAGGATAATAGGATGTTTGCTGTGTTCCGGTAAGGCTGAGTGACGCAACCTACCGCCCACCCTGAGGATTCCATCGCTATCAAGGTAAGGATTTAATGATTTTATTTTGCTGTTTTTTCTAACATCTTTCTTTTCTTTCAGGTTACTTATATCGTCACTAAAATCTCTTTGCGCTATTCTGATACATTTTTTCAAAGCTTCTTCTAGTTCTCGAGTAGTGATAGGTTCGTTTATAACATTCGAATTAATTTTGCTTCGTATAAATCGTAAACTGAAAACGATCACTCGTAGAAGTTCATTTAAGTCGTTGAATTCTTCAAATTTTATGATTCTGTCTTCCTGTATTTTAACATTTGATTGAATCTCTCTCTTCTCTAATTCTGTTGTTGTGAAATTAGATTTAGTAAAATTAATTTTTTCTTCCTTCAACCATTCTGGTCCTTTCCACCAAATTTTACAGTGACTGAGCTCTGAGAGAAGAGACCCACGAGATGCAACATCAGCAGGGTTATCTTCTGACGCCACATGGTGCCACTGGTGATTGCTGGTGTTGTCAAGAATTTCCACAACTCTGTTAGCGATAAATTGTTTCCATCGTCCAGGTTCTCCGCAAAGCCATGATAGAACTATTGTCGAATCAGTCCATGCAAAGACTTGTGATGCAGATATTCTCATTGCTTGTGTCACATGTTTCAAAAGTTTTGAAAGTAAAACTGCACCACATAACTCGAGCCTTGGAAGTGAGACTGACTTGACTGGTGCGACTCTTGTTCGAGCTGCAAGAATCTTCGTGTCAATGCTGCCATCAGAGTTAATGATTTTACTATAAACTACTGCCGCGTACGCCTTTTCCGATGCGTCACAGAAGCCATGGATTTCTATCTTTTGTTCATTCTTAACAAAACTGCCTATCCATCTATCTATAGATATATCCTTTACATTTTCAAAATCGTTTCTAATATTCATCCACTCCTTCGCTAAATTTTCTTCGACTTCTTGATCCCAATCTATTCCCTTTACCCATAATTTTTGTATTAGAATCTTTGCTGTAACCACACATGGAGCTATCCATCCAAGTGGATCAAATAATTTTTGAACATCCGATAAAATACTTCGTTTGGTTATTGTTTTGGAAATAACAGGTAAGTTTAAATTATATTGAAATACATCGTTTGTTAAATTCCACAATATGCCTAAGGTCTTGATAGTTCCGTCAATATTTAAATTTAATTGCACCTTTGTTGATCTCTTCTCTGGTTCAATTGATTTCATAAACCTCGCGCTATTAGAACACCACTTCTGCAACTCAAAGCCTCCTCTTTTTAAAATTTCTATTAACTCTTTACTTGCGTCAATAGCTTCATCTTCTGAATCGAAACCAGATAAGACGTCATCTACATAAAAATCCTCTTTCAGAATTTTAGATGCAACTGGAAATTTGGAACCTTCATCTTCTGCCAACTGTCGCAAAGTCTTCACTGCTAGGTATGGTGCTGGTGCAGTTCCAAACGTAACGGTCAGTAATCGATATTCCTTTACTACTTCATTTGTATTTTTTCTCCACAGGATACGTTGGAAGTCTACATGTTCTCGTGCTATTAACACCATCCTATACATTTTTGTTATATCAGATGCAAAACATACAGCATGCATCCTCCATCTCATGATTATACTTCTTAGATCTTCTTGCAACGTCGGACCGACTAACAATTCATCGTTCAACGATGTACCATTATCATCTTTACATGACGCGTCAAAAACGACTCGGACTGGTGTGCTTTCGCTATCATCTCGGAGTACTGCATGATGACAAAGATAAACTGCTTTGTTTTCATATTCTTCTTTCAATATCTGTTCTGCATGTCCTAAGTTTAAATATTCTTCTATCACTTTTGTATAACCTTCTTTCAATTTTGGATGCCTTTGAAACCTTCTTTCTAACTGATAAAACCTTCTTAATGCGATGTCTTTGCTATTACCATTTGGTGAATTCTGAATCTCTGTTTTGAATGGTAAGTTTACTACGTATCTTCCTTCCTGGTTTCGTTTATGTGTCTTTTCAAATATCTCTTCACATCGTCTCTCTTCTTTAGTAAACTTTCTATTCTGATCAGTATCTAATTCCCACATTGTACGCAGCATGTTATCCAAATCAATTTGATGATGCATAACTAGAATACATGGTGATGTAGCTTGTAAGTTACCTATTTGACCAAAAAGTATCCATCCCAGCTCAGTTTTCTGGGCACACGGCGTGCCTGGGGGACCCTTGACCATGTCTTGCTGAATTATGCTTGCATATTCCTGAACCCCTAACAATAAATCTATCGATCCCGGTTTATAATATGTGGGATCGGCTAGTTGTAAGCCATGTAAGTGGGGCCAGTCACTATGTGTTATTGATTTGGATGGTAATTTTGTCGTCACCTGTTTAGAAATTACATAAGCCTCGGTAGGTAGACAAAACTCCGAATTGAATGTGGAAAGTATATGAAGTTGGACAACGCTTGTAATTCTAGTTTTAGTAGAACCAACTCCAGTGACATTACCTCGTATTGGAATCTTCTTCAGTTGTAGTAACTGCACCGCGCGCTCGCTGATAAAAGATGCCTGCGATCCCTGGTCTATTAACGCACGCAAAGTAACACAGCGTCCTGATTCACCCCTTACCTGTATCATTGCCGTGGCTAATAGCGCAAAACCTTGGTTTGTACTAAAGTGTGACGTCACCATTGCATTGGCTTGAATCTCATTTTCTTTTGCATTTGTATATGAAGACTGTGGTTGTACATCGCTAACACCAGAATAACCCACAGCTTCGCTTGATTTAGAAGTATGCAAAAGAGTGTGATGACGCCTGCGACAAATTCGACAAGTCATTGATAAACGACATCTCACAACAGAATGACCTGCCGACAAACAGTTAAAACACAGGTTTTGATTTTGTACAAAATTGTTACGTTCATGAATAGACATCTTAGCAAATTGTTTACAATGACACAAAGAATGTTTATCTTTACATAATACACATGTTTTTATAGGGAGGGTCAACGTATGGAAAGAACGTTCTTTAGTATTCTTCTCTTTTGTTTTCTCTAATAAATTTGTATTTAAAGGATTGACTAACTCGAGGGTGCGAAACTTTGACTCCAAAAAACCCTTCAAGTCATCCCATGAAGGTAAGTCGTCATTATTAATTTTGTAAGAAAAATTCTCCCAATCTTTACGTGACTCTGAATCTAATTTTTGTACGGTAAGAAATATAATAATAGGACTCCAAGAATCGGTATTGATTTGTAGGTTATTTAAAGTGTTGATACATTCGTTGGTATTATCGAGTAACGTTTTTAAATGATTGGCAGACTGAATACTTACCCGTTTGTGTGAAAACAATCTGTTTAATAAAGAATTAACAATAATGCGTTTATTTCCATAACGTTGTTTTAATACGTCCCACGCTTGAGTATAATTGGAATCCGTGACACGAATATGCCGGAGCAGCGCCTCCGCTTCACCAGCCACACTGCACTTCAGATAGTGAAGCTTCTGCACGTCGGATAGGGTCAGGTTGTTATGCACCAAACTCACAAACAAATCGTGAAAGGTAGGCCACTCCTCGTACCGACCGGAGTAAGTCGGTATTTGTATTCTAGGTAACCTAACTTGCGACGCGTGACCCTCTGCACTATCCATAGTAGCGGCGCCGCCGGGTTCCGATGCTGACGACTGTGACGTCGACGGCGTCTTTGTTACTTCCAGTGACGAAATCGCGTCTTGAATGTCCGCTTTGACACACAGATACATGTCCTCAAAGATATCATACTCTTCGTTCGAGAAATATGCGTAATCATTCCGTTTCTCCCGCGGTGTAATCTTAACTAATCCTTGATGTGTCATCGTAAATGTCTTCCAGTATTCTTCGAGACACTGCATACGAGCTTGTAAATATCCTTTAGTCAATCTAGCTTTAGGTGTTTTCTTCAAATTTGTCTGTGTTTTCTTTATTAAACTCGATGTATCTTGTAACAAAACAATCAATTGATCTATCTTCTCCATAATTCGCGAGTGATTATTGTGTTAATCCGTTTATACAATTGTTCCAATAGACACACAAAGATATTCACGTTTTAAAAGGTCCAAACAAATTATAAAACACAAGTTACACTTTTGCGTAAACAACTTTTTTCTTCGATAACTCAATGTTTACGATGTCCTTATTGACTCACGCATAAAGTTCAGTTTTGTGATTATCGCAATATGCGAAACTCGCTGCTCGATCCTATTGTTCGCCGGCCGGCCGCCCGGCCGAGTTCTATTGTCTTCGAGCTCCTTATCGCTATTTCGCTAGTAGTGATCCGGCTCGATTGCGGCCAAATTATGTTCTGAACGTATGTAGTTAAGGGCGACTATCGTATGCAGTTTTAGAGGTCAAGAAAAATACGTGTTTGATGCACGGTGGTTTATTGTAGACTGCTTACAAATAGATACAAATTTCGCTTGCACAACGATGGTAACTAATCTACACACAACAAATATAATATATTAAAGTCTTCACTAATCTGTAATAATTTTATAATAACGTTTGATAGTTTTTGTGTAAAACGTAATTTTACGATAAGAAGCACATAGAAAAAAAACAATGGGAAAATGCTACGTCATCACTAAGTCATTAGCTGTATTTTATTTTAAAAACCCTATTCCATGAAACTCGCACCCGCGCGAAGCAGGGACGGAAGCCTGGTGGAATTATCCAATTATCCTGATGGAAAATGTTTCCTAAATACCGATATATTTACTTATTATGAGAGTAAATAATTATAAAGTTTATGAAAGTCCTGTTAAGATTGGTTTTAAAAATTATGAATTAGGTACATATTCATATCCAATTGGATTTGTAAATTTAAAAGCATCAATAGATCAAAATGGTATTGCTAATTGATTAGTTTACTTATTTAAAAATAAATGATTTTAAACATTACCAGGAAATTTAAAATTTTGTTGACATCGGAAAAGTAATTATATCCGAGGTAGGTAGATACCTAATTACCAGATTTGAAAACCGACTTGCATGTCTTACTCATCGTGTATTCGCATCTGAATGACATCAGGCGATACAATTAACTTACTGCGTAGACGTTGTTCGTCTGGAAATGGATTTTGGACTGATGACCAAATTAGATGAAGAGAAAACGAGGATGTTTCTTCGACTTAATCTATAACACATTAATTACTTAATATAACACATTCTTTACTTATTATAATACATTATTTACTTAATATAATACAGTCTTTACTTAATATAATACATTATTTACATAATATAATACATTCTTTACTTACTATAATACATTCTTAAGTACACTAATGATGATTTGTAAGTTAGCGTGCGTTGTGTCCTTTAGGAACTCGATCACATCATAATCTTTAAAAGCTTCTTTTTAAAAGCAGCAGTGATACGACACATATTAGATTCATATCTGTCAGTGATACAGATTTTAACTTTGTATTTCGTGGGAGGTGGTCGCTCGTACCAGAGCCCAAATTCTGCAAACAAACTATCTCTTTTTGTGAGTACTGGTTAATGTATCATATTCTATCAATGACTTTATTAAACAAAAACATTTTGTATAAATCAGTATACCTGAGGGTTCTGTATTAATTAAGTTCTTAATAGCGTATGAGCCTAACTTCGTTCCGCATAACGGTCGAGAATTACCAGTGTTCCTTTACAATATTATGTATGTCATATACACATGAACCTTCCTCTGGAATCACTCTATGTATTAAAAAAACCCCATCAAAATCTGTTGCGAAATTTTAAAGATCTAAACATACAGATACACAGACGGCGGAAAGGACTTTTTTTATACCATGTAG
>DWOV01000064.1:0-10429 GCA_018251275.1 Niconiades incomptus | reverse complement strand
AAGGATATTTAAAGTTAAGTAGGTATTATTACGTTACTAGAAATGTAATGTTAAATAAAAGATGTGCAAGAACCCCTCCTCATGCGAAGGTGAAGGCCTCCTCTAAAGAGTTCCATTGGTCTCTGTCTTGAGCTACTTGCGGCCAGGTAGGGCCAGCTAATTTTGATATTTCGTCTGCCCATCTCGCATATGGTCTGCCTATCGAGCGCTTGCCTTGTGGGCCCTTCCAGTTTGTTACTCTGCCGGTCCACCTTTCTTCCCCTAGTCTAGCAACATGTCCTGCCCACCTCCATTTTAGCCTTTTTGCGTAGCTTAGGGCATCTTTGGCTTTGGTGATTCGCCTGATTTTTGTGTGCCGGATTTTTTGAATTTTTTTAATATTTAGCATGCTACGTTCTATACCACGTTGGCAGGTAATAATTTTATTTTTTATTTTTGACGTGTATTTCCAGGTTTGACATCCGTAGGTTAGGCAAGGTAGGAGGATTGATGACATAACTTTGGTTTTGATGCTTACTGACATATTGCTTTTAAATATTTCGCTTAAGGACCAGTATTTATTCCAAGTAATTTGTGCTCTTCGTTCCACTTCTAGTTCGTGTTGTTTTCTGTCGAAGCTAATTTGTTTTCCTAGGTAGATGTATTTTTTTGTGTATTTTAAAGTTTCATTGTCCACTGATATTTTTCTATGTATAGTGTTTGACATAACCATTGTTTTCGAAAGATTCATATCCAGTCCTACTTTCTTGCTAGCTGCGTTTAGTGAGTCAAGCATGTTTTGAAGTTGTGAACTGGATTCTGAGAGCAATACTAGGTCGTCAGCAAAACGGAGGTGGCTCAAATAGTTTCCATTGATGTTAAGCCCTGTTTTTTTCCAATTTAATCCATTTATAATTGACTCCAGAACAGATATAAATAATTTTGGGGATAGCGGGTCGCCTTGCTTCACGCCTCTTTCAATGGGGAATGTGGAGCCAGTGTGTTCTAGTTTTATTTTTGCCATACTATTCTTGTAGATATTTCTAATTATTTCGATGTACTTTTGCTCTACTTCCTGTGCCTGGAGAGCAGACCATATGCTTGAGTGCGACACTGTGTCGAAAGCTTTTTTGTAATCGATGTATGCGATATAGAGCCCTCTTTGTTTTTCTTGGTATTTTTCTATTATTAGTTCTAACGTGTGTATATGATCTATCGTCGAGAAACTTTTTCGAAAACCTGCTTGTTCTATTGGCTGTTTTGCTTCTAGCGTGACACTTATCCTTTTGTTTAGTATAGAAGCAAATAATTTGTAGACACACGAGAGTAGGCTTATAGGTCTGTAGTTCGTAATGTCTTTTGGATCTCCTTTTTTGTAAATTAAGATTATCTCTGACTCTGACCATTGCGAGGGTATTTCAGCAGTTTCTAGTATGCGGTTGAATAAGTATGTTAAGGGTGGAGTCAGTAGTTCATAGGCAGCTTTAATGGCTTCATTTGTAATGCCGTCTGGTCCTGGGCTTTTATCTGTCTTTAGCCTTTTTATTTCTTGTGTGACTTCATTTTCAGATATTGGTGTTATGTTTCCGCCCTTTTTTCTACTTTCAATATTTACATTGCTATGGTTGAAGGCTTTTTCCTGAGTTTTGTATAGAGATTTGTAGAAATCAGTTGCTACTTCCATAATTTCCTTTCGGTTATTTACAATTTTGTCAACACTGTTTAGACCTTCTATCCACTGTTTGTATGTTCTTAGTTCCTTAAAAGCTTTTTTTGAGCTTCCGGCTCTTTTTAGGTGTTTTTCGATAGTTCTAGATCTGTGCGTTTTGTAGTCGTGTTTTATGTATTTACTTATTAGTTTGTAGAGTGCTGATAATTCATTTTTTGTAGTCCTTGTTTTGGGCTTAATATGTTGTAGCTCCTGTCTTCTCTTTATAAGTGCCAGAGTGCGCTCTTTCAAAACTTTATGTGCACCGTTTGTTATTTCGTCAGGTGATCGAGCGCTTTGTAAGCTTTCGGATATGGCCTTTGTTAATGTGTTGTAGTAAGCCTGTACTGAAGTTTTCCCTTGATCGTTGTCTAAGTCGTGTAAATGAAATGGGATGTTTTGTTTATACTTGCTTACCTCTTGCTCCGATTTTAGTGTTGAGTGTTTGTTGTTTTTATATCCTGTGCGGTTCTTTTTTTGTTTTGTTATAATTAGGGTTGCTCTGATTGGTCTATGGTCTGATGGAAAATTGAGGTTTAAAACTTCTATATTTTGAATATGTTGGGGTCGATTAGACAATATATAGTCTATTTCGTTTTTATGTATACCATTTGGTGATCGCCAGGTCCATCTTTGGTTCTGTTTTTTGTGGTAGAAAGTATTTAAAATTGCAAGTTTATGTTCAAGAGCAAAATCTATTAACCTCTGGCCTCTCTGGTTTCTGTCCCCATAACCGTGTGGTTTCATTATTATGTGTTCGTCTTTCCTTGGTTGTCCTATTTTGGCGTTTAAATCGCCCATGATAAGGTAGTACTTTTGCGCTTGGTTGATGGCCTTACTGACATTGGAATAGAAGGTGTTGAGCTCTTCCTCACAGGCTGCTTCAGTAGGTGCGTAAACTTGTATAAGCGACATGGGCTGTCCTTGAATATTTAGGTTTAGTAACGCTACTCTGTCGCTAATGCCTGTAAAGCTTTCAATCCATTCTTTGCGAACTATATTTATTATGAATCCGACTCCATATTGACCAGGGGTATGTCCTGTGTGGCATAGTATAAAATTATTATGTTCTTCTATTCTGGTACCTTTACGTCTTATTTCGCTTAATCCAATTATGTCATATTTGATTTTTTTTTTTATTGCTTCGCTTAGTTCTATTAGTCGCTCCTGAGTATATAGAGTTCTGACATTGTAGGTCAATATGTAGATTTTATTTTTTATTTTGTTTTTTTGTATTGTGGAGGAAGTTTGGAATTTATTCTTTAGAGGGTTTTGGTCTTGATCTTCCACGGTGACCAGCCGGATTGGAAGATGGCGTTTAGTTTTTATTGTTACTTTTTGCATGTTATTGTTGGAGGGGTGCGGTAATTGCTAGCAGTTGTCGGTCTTGTTACCCTGAGAGCTGGGCATATTGTTTTGATTTTTATTAACTAGGAAGTTTAGCATGCTTGGTTTTACGACTCCTTCGGATAAGCTAGAAGTTCTTCTTATTTGTGACTCATGCTTATTTTTCTTGTTTGCCTGTATTTGCTTTGTTCCGTTATTTGTAGAACTTTCAGGGGAAGGTGTGAGCACTCTCTTATTTTTGCTCGTAGTTGTGTTTTTGGTTTGTATGATAAGTTTGTCATACTTAATCTTTGCTATGTTTCCTTTCTCTCTCTCGAGTTTAGCCTGTACTTCTAGCTCTTTTCTTTTCTCTAGTATTTGTTTCGGATAGTCTTCTGTTATGTAATATCTGGTTTCTTTCAGTGCCTCTCTTCTCTGTTTAAATATTTTTATTTTTGTGCCAAGCGAGGCAAACGTAGCGATAATTGGGCGAGGCTTTTCTCCTTTTTTCCCAATTCTCTTGACTTCTTGGATATCCCTGTGATTTAGGTCTAGAGAAAAATAATTGTTTACAAAGTTGAGAATAGTATTTTCTAGTATTTGGTATGAGGTTTCAGTTTCTTCAATGCCAAAAAATACGATGTTGTTTTTTCGCGCTTGCTTTTCCAGAAAAGAAATACGTTTCTCTTGGTTTTCTAACTTTTCTTTTAAATTTTCATATTTTTCATCCCAAATTTTAAATCTTTCGTCTAGTATGTTATTTATGTTTTGGGTTACTGTTTCTGTCACTTTTTCTCCGCTTTTTAGGATTGTGCTTTTCTGTGAGTCTAGTTCGCTCTGGATTTTACGAAGTGCGTTCATGACTTCTTCCATGATTGTTAAGATAATTTATTGTTTTGGTACTACAGGTGACCTCTGATGGTATCTTAAGGAACTTGTTGTGATGTCAACTAGCTCGTTCGATACTTGTTGAGTTATATCCTGGGTTTTCCAACAGATGGCGTCCTGTTTGGCACTTTTAACTTGTTTTTTGTGAATTTTAACAGATGGCGTTACTTTCTTAGAGTAAGTTTGCAAGTCATTCTATGGTAATAGGTTATAATTTCATGTATTTTTTCCTTTAAACACCTTGACGAGTTACTACTCACGGTTTGCCTGACTGTAGCTTGTCTTATTGATTTTTGTTCTTGTTTTCCCAGTATGTGGTCGTAAAATGCGCAAAAAGATGTGGGAAAAAGCAATTCCGGTTTTTCACAATTTTTCACTGTTTCTAATTGGTTTTTGGTTTTACCCACACTATATGTAACGGTTTTGGTGATTTTTCACAACTTCAACACAATTTTACAGAGTTTTATGCACAAAATTTAATTTTACGATCGCAATTAACACAGAGTCGATGTGAACGTTGGCTCGCTAGCGCCACCTCTGACGCCATTACGAGAAATTAAAAAGCGTGTACAATTTGAGTACGCCTCTAAATAGTGATGGGTTTTTAATTTTAAATCTATTAATTACTAGGTCAAAATATGACAAATCCATTTTTAACTGTTTGTTGTTAAAATTGCGTTTGATCGCCTTGAAAAAGTATTTTAACCATTTATTTACATGTATGCAAAGTTAATTATAATAATAAATACGAGTAGGTTTAAGTTTGTCAGTCAACAAAACCGCTTCATGTGTAAGAGCCTAGGTAAGTGGTGTTGCCAACCATTTTTAAACTAGAAATAAAATTGTTTCAATATTTCAGGCTTTTGCGAGGATTATAAAATATATTTACGTATTTTTTACTATGTATGTAAAAAGAACTGATGATTGAATATATGTATGGTTACAATATCAATTAATTATCTAAGGTCAAGTTTTATAAAATGTATTTATTTAAATTAGGAAACGTAGAAATTTTACAAATAATGGTTTACGATTCGAGTTAGGAACGATAACGAATATCACCTACCTGATTAATGAACGAAAAGTAGTCTATGTAGTCTATATGGAATTGAATGCTAAAAACCAAAACGCGAGTGGGATTGGCTGGAAAAGACGTACCCAGAGCATGTTAAATTAAAGAAAAATATAATTGAAATTTCAGCATGCGAAGTTGCGGTTAACACCTTGCTTAAAATATTAAATGTGCGGAAAAATTACAGTTTATTATATGTTGTACTTTATAGAAAAACAAATAAGAAAGAACAATATCGTCTTTTTTGGGTTACAAGAAACAGAAACATCATATTCAAATCTAGAAAAAATAATGATCAACTTTATAAAAGAGCACTTTTTTCTGGACCTGGATTATAGGGATATACAAGAAATAAAGAGAATAGGCAAAAAAGGGGACAAACCTAGACCGGTAATAGTCACATTTTCCACACTCGGTGTAAAAATAAACATATTCAAAAAGAGTAGCTCATTGAAAAATACAGAGTTCTATATAAAGGAAGATTATCCACAAAATATTCTTGAAAGAAGAAAAGAATTACAAGAACAGGCACGAATGGAAAAAGAGAAAGGAAACTCGGTAATAATAAAATATGATAAACTAATAATAACAGACAAAAAGAACACAACAGCCAAAAATAAAAGAATGCTTTCAACGTCACCTGAAACTAACCTCGACAGGCGTGACGAATTTAGAACGCAGACCAGCAAGAAGAACAAGACTCAAAATACGGATATCCAGACGAATCATAAAAGATCGTCTAGTCTGTCAGTTGAAGTCGTAAAACCAGGGATCCTGAACTTCCTGACTACCAAAACTCCAAATAGCGTACCCGGAAAAAGGGACAATAACAAAGAGAAGTCCTAGCAACTACAGCACCCCTCTGACACAGATAATATAAAGGAAACCATATCAAAAAATTATTTACATCTTCCAAGCCGGCTGGTCACCAAGGAAGATTATGACCAAAACCCTCCAAAGGATCAAACAAAATCAAAAATAAAAACAAAAACAAAAACAAAAACAAAATTAAAATTAGCAACAAAAATACCTACCCCAGCTAATAGCACCACTACTAAAAGTAGATCAGGAAAACTCTACATTTTAACATACAATGTTAAAACACTCTCAACATACGATCGCCTAATTGAATTAAATGAATCTCTATCAAACATCAAATATGACATAATAGGACTCTCTGAAACTAGGCGTATGGGTGACAGAATAGAAGAGTATGGTAACTTTACTTTATGCTATACGGGACAAACACCTGGCTTGTATGGTGTAGGCTTTTTAATAAAAAAATGTCACAAAAACAACATAGAGAGCTACATTGGCCTATCAGAAAGAGTCGCTATTTTAAATTTGGTATTCGAAGATACGCGTTTGTCAATTATACAAGTTTATGCCCCTACGGAAAAAGCTAACAAAGACGAGATTGACAATTTCTACGGTATACTAAATAAAGCGATTGACATTTCATTTAAAGATTTTATACTCATGGGAGACTGGAATGCGAAAATTGGTAAACCAAAAAAGGAAGAATATCTAATCGCGAAACCGAACGGTTATGGCGAGAGGAATGAAAGGGGACAGCGATTGATAGAATTCGCTATGGAAAATTAATAGAATCAATAATGAACACATTTTATAAGAAAAAATTAAAAAAGAGATGGACATGGCTCTCGCCTGATAAAAAATACAAAAACGAAATCGACCTAGTTCTATCAAACCGTCCCCAGATATTTCAAAATATAGAAGTACTAAATATAAATTTTCCCTCAGACCACAGGCCCGTCAGAGCAACGATATCATATGCACAATCAAAGAAAAGCCGAACAAAGTACAACAACCATCAAAAGAAAACAATAACAAACGAAAACGATATCTTCCTATTTAATGAGTACTTAAATGAGACACTGAAAGCACCGGTAAATAAAACGGTCCAAAGCTACTACGACAATATTGTCAAAAGCATCACCAGAAGCCTGCAAGCAATTAAAACCAAAAATAAAGAACAAAAATCACACAAAATTCTGTCAGAACGCACGCTACAGCTTATGGAGAGACGAAAGAAACGTCAGAAGACAAAACCCAAATCAAGAACGATTAAAAATGAAATCTCTGCCCTTTACAAGCTCATAAGTAAATCTATTAGGAATGATTACTCAAACCACAGATATAACACTATCGAAAAACACATAACCCAAACTGGAGGCATAGAGAAAGCTTACAAAGAGTTGCGAACACATAAAACATGGATCGAAGGTTTGAAACAGGCCAAAAAAATACACAATAACCGTAAAGACATCATTACAGTAGCAACACAATTTTATAAAGAATTATACAGCACCAGAGAACCAACAATCACGGATGGAAGAGGTCAATACTTTAGTCCCAACCATAGAAATCCACCTATACCTCAGATTGAAATAAGCGAATTAATAACAGCAACAAAAACTCTTAAACCAGAGAAATGCCCAGGTTCTGATGGCATCACAAACGAGATACTAAAAACCAATTCAGTAACTCTTATAGCCCACCTGACTGAACTGTTTAACCTCATTCTGGAAACTGGAGAAACACCCACCCAATGGTCAGAATCAGACATTATCCTTATCTACAAAAAAGGCGACCCCAATGATATAGGTAACTACAGGCCAATAAGCCTGCTACCCACCATCTACAAGCTTTTCTCTTCAATAATAAATAAGAGAATATACTCTACACTAGAGGCGCGTCAACCTGTCGAGCAAGCCGGGTTTAGAAAGGGATACTCAACGATCGACCACATACACACATTGGAACTTCTGAGTGAGAAATACCGCGAGAAAAAAAGACCACTCTACATGGCATACATTGATTACAGCAAAGCATTTGATTGCGTATCACATAAAAGCATATGGGAAAGCCTAACGACACAAGGGGTAGAAAAAGAATACATTTCTGTAATCAAGAGTATATACAATAACAGCAAGAGCAGAATCAAATTAGAGAGAGCTGGGCCTTGGTTCCCAATAAAAAGAGGAGTAAAACAGGGCGACCCTCTATCACCATTGCTGTTTATAGCGGCATTGGAATCAATCATCAGTCAACTCAATTGGAAAGGTCGGGGTATTAAGATTAAAGATACCTACCTAAACCACCTAAGATTCGCAGATGACTTGGTTCTCTTATCTGAAACAGGACTAGAAATTCAATATATGATAGAATCACTTAATGATGCCAGCAAACTAGTAGGTTTGGAAATGAACTTGTCCAAAACAAGGCTGATGACTAACAGCGAAAAGAGAACAATACATGTTGATGGCGAGCCTCTCAAATATACAGACAGCTACATATACCTGGGCAAACAAATTAGCTTACACCACAATAGTAACGATCAAGAAGTAGAACGCAGGATACAGCTTACCTGGAACAAATATTGGGCACTGAAGGATATATTCAAAAGCAGCATGCCGATCAAAATTAAAACTAAAATACTAAACTCCTGCCTAATACCGTGCCTCACGTATGCTTGCCAAACATGGAAATTCAATAAAAAAATAAAGGATAAAATAATCACATGTCAGCGGGGTATAGAACGCAGTATGATGAATATTAGAAAGATGCAAAAAATAAGGCACACAAAAATTAGAAACATAACCAAGGCAAGGGATGGATTAGAACACGCTCAGTCACTAAAATGGAGGTGGGCAGGACATGTGGCCCGTCTACGTGACAAGAGATGGACGAAAACGGTGACCACATGGGCGGGTCCACAAGGAAAAAGAAATAGAGGTAGACCTGCAGCTAGCTGGGAAGACGACATCAAAAAAATAGCTGGCCCCAACTGGATTCAAGTAGCCCAATCTAGAGAGGACTGGTTATCTTTGGAGGAGGCCTTCACCTATAGAGGAGTTCTTACAGAATGAAAAATAATAATGTATAGGATTAGGAAAACTAACAAAAGTAAATCTAGGAACAAAAATTAATTACTAACAAAACTATTAATTATTTATAAGTAAACTAACTTAACCTAATTTATCTTCTTGTTTTATTAAGGTGTAAGAAATAAAAGGCTTTTTTATTTTTTCATTTTATTTATTATATTGTATTCATGGGGCGATGTTTGTTGATGATTGTTTGTCTATGTGTTGTTTAATATAATATCGAACACCGGGTTACTGGTGTTACATTTTCTATAATTTGTTACTCCTAAATACGTCATCATAATGTAGACGTGACAAAGTCGCTCGGCTTTACCTGTCAAAAGCTACGATTTGCTTGTATGTAGACCATCATTTTGTGTCAAATCCTTACTGATTTTTGAAATCATTGCGACAATATGTCTCTCTAATATTCTAAAAATAAATTGTATTGTTTAACCGGCGCTTGCGCTCACTGATTATTTAAAGACGAACAAATTTACTACATATTTCGTTCGTTAGTTTGCTTTTCTTATACCTATTGTTTGATACCGTTAAAAGTACTGCTATTAAAATTTCAATTCGATTACCATCAACATAAGTTAACTATGATAATGTAAATTCAAGTCAGAATTTTAAAACAAATCTTTCTGTCTTTTCGTTTTTCCTTTCCGTCAAATTCTGAAAAGCGCTCCTCGAAGAAAGAAAAAATACTTTAACAGATTCATAGAAATATTCCTGAGTATAAATTCCCCAGGAAATATTCCGGGGCATAAGAAAATGCAAGCGCTTGAAGACCTATTGAAAAATGAACATCCAATTTTTGAAGGAAAGACGTTTACTTTTTACAATAGATATTGCTCGGGACTTGGCGGTCGGCCGAAACTATGGCTCTAGATTGCTGGGAGATTGTACCTTGCATTTTTATTTTATGTTCTGAGGATGGCAAACGACCTCGCAGCGCCACCATCTGTACTGGTAGCCGATCTAACGACTAGTATTCGGTTAACATGTCCTGTTAGCAATGTTAATAAGGATATTAGTAGTTTTTATTATGAAAGTTAGTAAGGGGACTGTGGACTGTTAGCCTGGCCATACACGCGCAGCTTGAAGCAGTCGGTTCATACAATCGACCGACCGCTTGAAACTGCCGACAGCGGCTGCTTGTAGCGGTTCGTGTATGGCTCGCGTTAAACCGTCAGTCTTGTTGATAAATATTAGTAGGTAGTCAGTTTAGTAAATGTTATTATTTGTCCTCATTTGAAACTAGTCATTGCGTTGCTACCTCTGAGGACTGGTGGTGTACAATTGGTTACTTCTAATTAATAATATTTAATGACATGTGAAAAACCAACTAATCATTGTATTGTTAAATTATTCCCCTCCTTCAAATATTGTACCTTTTACTAACAATTAGTAATAATACTTCATGATCCTTCAAGTGTGTAACTATTGCATTTTTAAACTCTACCGTTCTTTAGTATTGTTTATTTATTGAGAATAATAAATTCTTTGTTTTAACTGTGTGAACCAAACCAAGTAGTAAATCAGTTTCTAAGATTTGGTCAC
>DWOV01000063.1:0-10458 GCA_018251275.1 Niconiades incomptus | reverse complement strand
ACCTCTTGGGTGCCACACGCCATACACAAAAGATATCCATGGCACCACTGTGGTGCCATCCGCACGGAATCGGTTAAGACAATTTAACACTTTAACTACTGAATCATCACGAACATCAAGCACTAAGAATCCAATAGCAAAGATTTATTTAGCATAAAAACATTTTTTATAATCTATTAAATAATTTATTTACTCATTACAAATAGGATGGGCCATCAACATCTCGCGCTATTCCTGTGGCGGAAGACCCAGGTCCTGCATCATTGGTCCAAGCTTGCAGCAATGTGGAAAATGAAAAGGAAGTTGGCATATGGACAAACCCAAAGACAAAAATGGTGCACTCTAATGTGGTTCCCCATCAGCCTCTACCATTTACACGTGAGTAAATGAATTTATTTTACACATTTTTATACAGGTGAAGAATCTTTGCATTATACATAATTGCTTTGGATCCACTAGGTAAATAGTTTGTGATCTGTCTGTTTACCTCCCATGTATTCTCGATTTAGCGTTCATACAACTCATATTGTACGCTATTTGTGATGGTTCGCTGATAGACTACTTTAGACATTGTCTGATTCGCAACCAAACGTAAGTAACTTTTGATCAAGTCTGGGGTGACGAACATGTGCTACGTTATCATGGTGCTAGAGTTCATAGCAAACTAATACGTTTACATCCAGTTTACTGTTCAAAGACAGCTTATAGGTTATTGGTGACAGTCAGCTTGCAAACCATTTGCCTATTGGGGACAAAACATAAGTCATATCAGGGTGTGTAACACCCTGTCTCGACCACTAGAGGGATGTGATAATATCTATTTTGTGACAGCATTCTTATTTGTAAGACTTGCTATCTTTATTTTGGTTTAATTTACCAAAACTTGTTTTTGAATAATAATAGTAAGTGTTAGGAGTGCAATATGAGCAATTGGATTTAGTTACACATAAATAAATGGTCACACAATTGTAACCCTCACCAGCATTTATGTATGTGTGGCAAGGACAACAATACCTATAGACTTGACAAATACGACCCGAAAATATGTATCGAACCTGCGACCGTACACTTCAAAGCCAGGACAAATAGCTAAGCTATGGATTCCTTTAAAAAATGTCGACATTTTTTTTTTTATCATTTTTAGATTACTTCACTGAAAGATTAAGTAAATGCAATTAGGGAAAATGTAGTCTGAAAAATATTATGGTTTTATACATTTTTTATAATTTTTTTTCATTACATGTCCGTGCTTCAACTTCTATGTCGTCGGCTTAAAGTGTAAAATTTGTAAATCCAATTTTGACCCATAATACGTTTTAACTACCATTCAAAAAAGCAAAAAATAACATAACACCAGGAAAAACCGCTGTAAACTGTAAAGTTACCTATTATATTGTTATCAGGTTTACACTCTTAGGCCCACGATGTCATCTATGGTTTTGTTTGAATAATTTTTTTTTTTTTAATAAATTAAAATTTTGTCTGACACGCACGTAGATTTTGTAAATGGGCGATACGAATTGTTAGTCAGTTCCTGCATAACCTTTAATGTATGACCTTTTACATTGAGTAGAAAATATAATAAGCTTTTTCAAAATGAAATGGACAAAGAATTGGATTGATAACATTTGGTTCATCGCTTTTATGGAATGCTATAGCATTCGCAGTATTAGGGTTCCATACGTAATGGGGTGTCAACGGTATTCTAATCGGTATGGTACTCTGCTGTACGTCTTTACAGAACTGTATTATTTGAATCACAATAATTATTAAATGGGGTTTTTTTATGTAAATATTGCTATGGAATTCTTCGTTTCAAATCAGATCTGTTTATTACTTTTATGGTTTACAACGGTCTAATAAATATTGTCTTTCGCTGCTATCTTCATTCATAGCGCATATTAAACACATAGACGCACACACACATACACGTACAAACGAATCCCGCTTGCAGATTGTAATATGTGATTGTAACAAAGTGGAATTTTAAAAAATTTCGATTTAGAATCACATGTTTTTTGTGAAGAAACTTTATTTACCTAACTTTATCAGTGACAAAAAATATTTTTCAAACTTTGAACAATGAGCGTTTACGTTAAGATATTTAAAATCGTGAAAATGTAAATATTTGTCGTAATTTATAAACAAATATAATATTGTTTCATTCCCACAGCATACGAAGATGAAGATGATGTTCTCAAATTGTCACCAAATCATCTGCCTTACTGTGTAGATGACCTATCGTTCAATGTGCCTCTTTGTGTACCTGATCCCGCAGATCCAACGAAAATTCCTTGTTATAATAAATCACAGGTATTGTACTTTATCCTGTATGTTTATGTTAAATACACCGTTCGTAATAATTATAAGTAACTAAACATTATTTCCTAATTGCCAAAATAATTTTAATCAGTGTACCTATAATATCCAACTTGTAATGAATAATTTTTAATTAATAAATAAAGTAATTTCAATAATGTTTTAGGTTTATGTAAATGATAAAGAATACAGTTTAGAAGAAATAAGGTCAAGAATGTACAATTTAGAAAGACAGGCTAAGCCTGAAATTAAAGAAAGCGAAGTACAACAGAATTATATAAATCAAACCTTTGCCCAATGCAGTGCTTTAGAAACATTAGCCAATTGTGCGTTAGACCCCGAACAAGACCACTTAGGACAGCTAATGCCGCTGACTATGCCGACTCTACAGAATATTACTAAAGTGACAAATATGCACTCACCTGGTGAGCCAAAAGTATTAGTGAATTTAGACTCTAAAGAATTTAGTGAACTAGCGACTAAGAAAAATGAAGAAAATCAAAAAGCCAACCCGTCTATGGTTGATAAAGAAAATCAAATTGGAAGTGAGGCCGCTTCTTCCCATTATAATGACGAAAATTATGGTACAAATTTTGCAAAGAACAATCTTATGGAAGAATTTAATAGAAGTTTGATGGGTAATATTCTTGGCGATTCTGTCACAGTAAATACTAAGGAAGCTCGATGGGAACTTAGAAATATATTCAATGATGGGCACGACAATGGTAAATTAATATTTATATAGCCGGTATGGCCCCTAAAACATAATTAAAGTTTTCAAGTTTCATGGTATTAAACATTTCTTCATTGTTTTTAGAAGCGTCAATAGTCCAACCAGTTGTACAACAATTTGAAGTGCCTAAATTTGATATTCACGAAGATAGATCTATGACAATGGCTATAAATACTAAGAAAAATTATGAAATTCCCGATACTAGAAGCATACCGGAAGACAAGGAAAATGCGAACAAATTTCGTGTTCCACCAGCCCTACCTCAACAAGTATGGATTATATTTCATATTTTTAATAATATAAATTTTTTTGTAATGGTTAATTTTCTGTATTAGCTCATTATTTTTTAACCAACTTTTAAAAAGGAAAAGGTTCTGTATTCGATTGTTCACATATTTTTTTGTATGAACACTGAGAACTTCGCCGTTTTTGAACAGATTTTAATGATTATTTTTTAACAGGTAAACAAAACTGCATATTACGAAGAACCATCTTGCACACAAGTCTTCAACTTTAACATAAAAGACGCAAGCACTCCTAATATGTCGCACTTCAAGAAACCAGCGGCTTGCATAGATCAGTCAAGTAAATTTGCTTCCGTGCCAAAATTTAGTATGGACGAGAGTGTTATAGAGAATGTTGATCAAGGAATTACTAAACGGGAAGAAAGTGTTAGACAGCAGACGACGGATCAACATGCTACTGTAGATAATCAAGGGCTATCAGTTATTATGGAGGCGACACGTGAATACAACAGGTAAAAGAAATTCAATATTTAGAGGCACTTATTTGTGCCTAAGGGGTCCTTTAATTATTTAGTAACCAGTGTATTAGAAGTTATTTCCGTGCTTTTACATCCGTGATTCGGGCACGTTAAGCCATCGGTCGTCGTTGTTAAAGTTAGATGAAAATCGTTAAGAAATGTCGGATGCCTTTGAACAGCACACAAACACTTAGGCCACTAACTAATTATTTATGCCCAATTGGTTTGCATAAGTAAGGTTGTATATTATAGTACTTCAAAGTCCAGAAAATAAAGATCATCCATTGGAGCTTTAATACATAAATGCACCGATATGGATTTCGTCTGTAGTAGTTGCTGTAAATAGTGCAATAACATGCAATTTAACACTAAACTGTCTTTTTCAGCAAATCAGGGTCTAGTTCATCGGGTCAATCTATTAGGACAAATTTCACAGGTTACACGACAAATTTCGATTCTATGTACAACAATCCCAATGATCCCACTCAATCTTCAAAGCGAAGTTCGTTGTCTACGCAAGCTAGGATCGCCAACGGACAGTACACAAGAGCTTACCCACCGAAGCGGGAAACAGAAAAACCACCGATACAGCCATCGACATCTGTACCTTATCATACCCACGATCATCAATATCAAAAACCGATGCCACCGAACTATAACGGATTTACACCACAGCGATCCATGCACGCTCAGTACGCACAGAATTACAATTACCAACAGGGTTATCCAAATAATCAAATGAATCAACAGCAACAAGGGTACGGAAGTCCGAGTCCTAATGCTTATCATAGCCCACAGCATGCTGAGATGCAAAGTTCGCATGGCATCAACCAGGTGGTACCTCCGGGTTTCCAAAGTCCGACGTACTCTAATCAAATTGGATACCACAGTCCAGGTCACCCCATGGTTAGCCCTCAGCAAAGTTACGCCGGTCGTCAAGAATATCATTACTCTAGTCAAAACGAAAGGCAGCATATTTATGCTAACCAACCGCAGCAACCTATGGCCGTTTTCCAAAGCCCTCCTCATCAGACGCAATATCAAAGTCCACAATACTATCAAAGATCTCCGCAACTCGCCGCATCGAACCAAAATTATAATCAGCAGAATTATCACAGTATTCAAAATCAATACAATAACCCTAGTTTATATCAAAATACACATTCTAACGGTTCCAATTATAATGCCATTCAGAGTCCTTACAGACAAACGTCTAAACAAATAGAAAATAGTCAAGCGTATGCGATGTCAAATCATCAGCAATTTCAAGTTTATCAAAGCCCACAAGCACCTCAAAATAATTATCGCAGCCCTGCGATGCATAATGTAAATATGGCTCAAGGTTCTTATCAGGATCAACAGATGGGACAGGAACCTGTCGGTAATACCTCAATGAAAACTCAAGAGGAAGTGGAAAAGAATTCAACTAACAACACGAGTCCACAATCTAAAGTAGAACAAAAGAGCCCTGCTTCGGCTTTAAGAAATATCAGGCACGACCAGCCTAGTTCCAAACCTGGACAGAATCCAACTGATGTCGGATTTTCCAATCAATTCCTCAACTTCATTTCTAACAGAAACGAACCCAAGGACAATGCAAACACTCCGAAATTTACCAATAGCCCAAGTATATCACAAAAGATGCACAAGAATCTCTATGTATCGAGTCCAGAACAGGCTCAAATTCCGCCCTCGTCTGGACTATCGGACACCGACAGCAAAGACGGGATGACAGCGCAAACAGCTACGCCGATTCAATCTGCTAAAATTTCTCATGTCGCTGAGAAATCTAAAGACATTTCAAAGCGGCAACTGGATTTCGAACATAGAGTGGACATTCAGTCAGAAGACAGCAGAGATTCCGTCACTAAGGATACTAGAATTTCGTCAGTGTACTCGCGACAGTCAGACTGTCATTCCGACGGCTATGGAATGGATGTTGACAGTGAAAATTCTATGGAATGCGCAGCTTTTAAATCTACCCATTCCATTTCATTAGTGGAAACCAGCGACATACCTAGACCCGCTGATATAGATTTCCCCAAAGTAATTGATCCGTTTAACAAAAAAATGTTGACTTCGCTATTGGAATATGTAAAGTTTCCTAATAAAACTCACGCCGATGGATATGTGGAATTAAGATCTGTTCCTAAACTGCAAACTGCTACCGTCATGACCTTTGGCAGCAACAAATTCTCCATTGAGAAGCAGCTAGGAAAAGGGAATTACGGCGCCGTATTCCTGTGTATGGATATTCATACTAATAGATCAGTTGCAATTAAGTATCAGAAACCCAGTCGCCCTTGGGAGTTTTACATTTGTCAAGAAATAAAGGCCAGGATAAAAGATCCATTTATGGTAATTATCTAACATCTTAATTGTTTTATTCTTGAAATGATTCGTACATGCATTACATAAGAATATTTTTATTTAGCTTCCAGGTTACATGGATATCACAACAGCCTATATTGCGGACAATGCAAGTTTATTTGTGTCAGAATACTCTAAATATGGGTCACTGCTGGACGTTGCCAATAAAGTTAGAATAGCTACCTCCAAATGTATAAATGAGTTCATAGTAATATTATTGACATCTGAAATGCTCTCGATAGTCCATTATCTCCACAAGGCTCAGATAATTCACGCCGATATCAAACCTGACAACTTTTTGTTGATGAAGGTGTAAGTATGGGACTTTTTAAAATGGTTAAGTTTAACTTAGTGCATTGTTATTCATGTGAAACTTATCTTTATGGGTGTATGATTGGTTTTTAATCTGTAGTATTCATTAACAATTATTGACCAAGCAAGTTGAGCGTTTGGTGAAAACTTGTATTCCACTCAATATAATATTATGAATCCTTTAAAAAACGTGACCAACTCAAATAGCTACTTAGAAAATAATGTAATAAGAATTAAAAAGGCTAATGAAACTTTTTACAACTGCAACATTATTATACCTATCACATATTACTACAAAATGCCAATTGTGATGAGTTTTCAATTATTTATTATATTCCTGGGCAACGTTCCATACAGCTAAATCAAAACAAATAAAATTAAAGTTATAACTACAAAAACATTTTACTTCCACAGACCTACTCAAGAATGGAGGACACCATCTCTGCAGCTAATAGACTTAGGATGCGCAATAGATATGTCACTTTTCCCTGAAGGAACATCATTTAGAGAGGTGGGTATATTATTTATTTTCTTATAAGAAATCTGCTACCGTCAGTCCATACTTTCTCCTTGGTCCCTTTAGATCTATTCATAATATAAAACAACATCTCGACGTGTGTATGCTTAGATGTTTCGAACTACACCACGGATTTTAATGCGGTTTCCATATGACGTACCGTATGGCGATGGGTATAATATATGCGGTACCGTACGACCCGTATGGCGTAATAGTTACCTCACCGGACCGCTGTTCAAATGTTCCTGGGTTCAATTCCCAATGAGGCCGAAATTTGAAAGATGTATTTAAATTTCTGTTCTCGGTCTGGGTTTGTCTCCATGTCCATGTCTATTTGTGTCGTCCATGAGTGTGTAGCATTATAAAAAAAAATAGCGTTATATAGAAACGGAGTGATTCAAGAGGAAAGTTTATTTGTATTATAAATTGTGCAAAGCTTGGGGCGAGTCGAGTCACTTTGTATGTTGTGGGGTGTTTTAAAACAGACTGAAAATGTTAATAAAAGATTACGAATTCTGAGAAGACATTGATTAGGCATTATTATATCTTTACAGCTAATTTCAACTGAAGGTTTCACTTGCACCGAAATGAGAGAAGGAAAGCCATGGACTTATCAGACTGATCTGTACTGTCTAGCTGGAACTATTCATGTCATACTAATGGGAAGCTATATGAAAGTAGTGAGTCGCCTAGGTCAATGGAATATAGACAAAAAATTACCAAGGTAATTATAAATTGATATTTATGTTATTTTAATACATCATTTTGTTACTCTATAATTTTTGATACTAAAAGTCACATGTATAAGGATTGATTAGGCAATTAATTTCCAGTATGATGAAATTTGTATGATTTTTCATACATTGGCTCATTAGAAATCTAAACAAATATTTTCACATTGGTTTCATATGTATTGTGTTAACTAAACGGCTACAGGATAACAATATTATTTATCTATTTTTAGTAAATTTTCACGTAATAAAGTACATTGTATTATTGTTTTTTTAGGTATATGAAGGTCAGTTTATGGGACAAAATATTTACAACATTGCTTAATGTGCCCGATTGCAACAGCTTACCGGACCTAATGGATCTCAAAAATGAGGTTGACAGTGTTTTGCGCGAAATCGACAGCCTTAGTTCTCAACTTCGTAATTTTGCTAATGTGCTTAAATCTAGGTAAATTAGTGGATCCGAACTGTATTTATTGCATTTAGGTGTTATGGCGACTGTAAAAAATAGATACATCTGTATTAATTAATAATTATAGAGGTAAATATTATAGGTTTAATGAAGTATCTGGACCCCCTTATGATCTTACACGCTGTCTAAATAAAAGCAATACTAAATGTTTAAAATCCTAACATGTTGTGTTTAGTTAAAATTGTGATATTGTACTGTTTAGATTTTTTGTTATTAATATGAAATTGTGGCTTAAATTATCTTGTTAGCTTAATGTTGAAACATTCTTAGGTTTCATTTATTTTTGTACAACATATAAAACTTGCACACATATTTTTGTTTGAATTGTAATGAAAATAAAGTTAAAGAATTACCTGGTTAACAACTTATTTAACACTTATAACCTCACCTGCGGTAGACTTGCAAGCATACACACAAAAGATTTGAGTAGTCATTTATTTTAGTTACTGATAAACATTGCTGATAGAAAGGTAGAATAGGTAGGTAGGTATGTAGCATATATAGAAAACAGTATAGATTGGAATCATTTTAATATATTATATATAAGCATAGTACTCCTAAACTTATGAATACATAGGTACAGAACTTGCAGTAAACACTATGCAATACCTAACCTCTGTTTTTTTCTCTCTTGATAATCTTGAACATTGTCAAACTTCCTTTTATATAGGACTTTGATAGAATTCTCAATATCAAAGGTACTAGATGGAATATCAATGTTATTGAATACATTTATTTTCTTCACAAAATCAACTGTGATTTGTTGATTAATAGTTTTTATGTTATACTCAGAAATTTCACATTTGTTAAAATACACAAACAACAAGGAGTTGTGGAATTGAATAGCTAGTGGGTCATTGTGTATCTCTAATGAGTTCAGTAACTTATGTTCGAATAGTTCATTATTCGACTCAATGGTATAAAAGAATATTTTTCTGATTAAGTGTATACAAACGGCTATAATGCTACAAGAGGTATTTAATTTCTCTATTGTGAAATGAACCACAGGTAATCTGTCTACTTCAACACCTTCTTTGTCCATAGTCTGTTTGAATTCCTCATTCAGGCTTTCATCTTTGACATCCAAGTAAGTATCTATTGTATGACAAAGTGTGCCCTTCTCATAATCCCAACATTTTATAGTTCCATCTCCAGATGTGCTCATCAGATATTTCACATTGTGTGGTAGTAATTCTAGGTGATTCACAAATTCTTTATGACCTAAGCAATATGTTTGAATGGTATATGTGTTAGGATAGCAGGTTACTCTTATCTTTTCATCTCTGTCTGAAGTAATAATATATTTTCCATCTTCACTTTGCAAAATATTCAATAGAAGGCTCAAGTGCCCCAATAACTTTGTCCCAGAGTCTTCAGAAGATAAATTATAAAACAAACCGTCTCCAGTCTTGTCTGCCACGAGTATATTGTTGTCCACGGTGAATCTGATTTTGCTAGCACTTCTAGGGAGAGCATAGACCTTTTCTTCCATTGTTGGCAAGTTATAAACAATCAATTTTCTGGAGGAGGATGTTATTACTGCCAAGTATTTACCATCTGAGGATATCACTATATCAGTAATTTTATCGTCTTTCTGTAAGTTGTTGCTGGTAACGCTAATAATCTTATGATTTTCACCATCATAGCAGTCAATACAAAGACCATTAGTCACTGCAATAATATCTCCATTTAATGCAAGGCACGTCATGGTGTTAATTCATTATTTGAGTCTAGATAAAAATAATTAATTCTGTCACATTTGGTGCATAACATTCTATTAATTAAAAAAATAAGAGCATTATTCGTTTTATTATAACCTAACTTTAATTTTGCAGACCGCAAGCATGACATACATCACATACCATAGCACACTGCACTGACAACAAATTACTCTTGACACTGACAGTAACACTTTTTTTTTATATTGTATCACACAGACTATACTTGTTTCAATTTCCTTGTGCAATCAAAGAATACATACTATTAAATGGAATCAAAAATAATAATGTCACTTTATCAGAGTCCCGCAGTCCCGCTATAAGTCGACCAACGAATTTTCATTATTAGACGAGTTCTAGACTGCTAAGTATTTTAATTAAAATAAATATAAAATGTATCTACAACGAATTATAAATTTATTTATCACGTATTTACGTATAAGTTTGAATAAGTATAAAAGTATTATTTAAGATTTTTTGGTATATATTTTTTTACATTTCCTAAGGACCCGGCTGAAAGCGA
>DWOV01000062.1:0-10462 GCA_018251275.1 Niconiades incomptus | reverse complement strand
ATAAGTGTTGTAACAAACCCGACTTTCTTTTATATATATAGATATTAATTCACAAACAGCTGTAGGTGTCTATTTCCGATGTGTATTAAGATCTTGATTGAATTTTATGGGATAAGAGTATAGGTAACATATGCTACACTTTCCTGCAAAGAAAGAATTACGCCAATCGGCCCAATAATTCATGAATGGGTGAAAATATATAAAAAATTAACATCAAACATACAACCTCCTGTTTTTTTATCCGGGTCAAAAACACAATGAATTTTATTTCACATTTACTCATCATTAATAAATGTACTAAGAAACTGATATATTAAATAACTAAAGTCATTATTATAAAAGAACTGTTTATGTACTCCCTGTACTTAAATATTATGTAAATGTCATTAATGTGAGTTTATTTTATCGAAACGAATTATTATAATGAAGTTTTATTAAACATTATTTCCTGTTTTATGTCGCAGAAGGTATTGAACTTTTCTATGTATTATCTTTTTTGCAGTACTGCCAATTAGAATATATTACGCGCTATCAATAAGTGGGTGATTGGACGACATTGTAAGCGTAGTAATTTTACTACGCAGCAGTAGTAACGAACATTGGTATGCGAGGCGAAGTGGCTAGAATCGATCTAAAAATAGACAGCAATAAAATGTAAAACCATGGTCATATCAAAGTTGAGACAGTTACTACAAAAAATCTATTTTAATTCCGACCAACGCTGAAAGTTGGTGCAATAACGTATCCTATCTCACACCGGCAATAAAGTCCCTCGCAACTTTTTCCAACTGAAGGAATAACAGCAACCACAGCAACGAATGAAGTTTAGCAATAAAAAGAGTCTATAAATAATATCTGTGTGCCCAGAGAAATGCTACTTACTCTAGCTCTGTCCACGTGAATATGCGAATTTTTCCACTAAATCATAAAACTGAAAAAATACACACATTTGTGAGTGGGAATTTCAGCGCTTTTAACGGATAATTTAACAGGAATGTTATCTATCCGAAGCTCTCGATTGGGAATTCGGATGCATAAATTATGGATCCTCTGCAGATTTCGTAAATCACACGAATTTCACATAGGTGTCGAGTGATGTTCGGACTGGTTATACGATTAGTAGGTAAACGACGAGCGAATAATTACGAAAATAATTTTATGTTACAAATTAGTATAGAAGTGTCCATTCAAAGTAACATTAATTAAAATTTAGATGATTTAAGCACCATTTAAGACCGGTACTTCTTTGAAGTATCTGCTTGCAGAACCATAAAATTTGCACATTCTTTTGTACCACAATATAAATCACACAATTAGAATTAAACTCTAGAAGGAGCAAAAGAAATCATTCAATTTAGTCTTGAAATATTACGAGAACTCTAATTGGTATAATAATATTGCGTACAATCAAGAATTTCCGGTCATATATATTTTAAAAGCTTGTTATAATTTTGAACTATTTGCCTCGTCGTCGCAGTAATGAAATGAGTACGGAACGTATATATAAAATGAATTGCAGAATTTATACGCCTAGCTATACTTGTCTTTGACAGTGGTATTGCAAGTTCCTAAAACTCGCAATAATCAATCTACCAGTGGAAAGGTCAATGATGTATCACGCATTTCAAGTCAAAGTTTATGCAGGAGATTTAACTTCAAAAGACCTTCGTTGCGGTAACAGACCGAGCACGGACTTATACGTGTGTTATATCACTATCAGAATATCGAACTACAAAAACGTAATTTGGCATGAAACATTTCGTGGAGGTTGTATACATAATATCGTTTAAATGAGACAAATGTTGATTTTCGTTAAAATACATATTCGTATGTATATTTACTTAGCTTGCTACTTTTATATGTTAATGGAATTTTACTACATTTTTGATTATTTACGACGCTCATGACTAATAATGACGTAGTTACTCTTAGTTGTAACTTGTTACATCTATAATTCAATGTTCTTCCAAACTTTATTATGATTCTTTATCATAATTATCTTTCTTGCGATCGCTAACTTTAATCAGGCTTGACATTTGCGGTCATATTTACGCAATAAACTTATTTTTGAGGCGTTTAATATCTGTGTTTAGATCCAATAGGTGGCGTTGTGAATTTGTAAACTGAATTAGCTTAAATCGCAGAAGTAGGTACGTTAAAATGTAGCACAGATTTAACGATGAAAGTCGGTAAATACGTCAAAATGATCACTGCACGTGTATGAAACGTGAACCAACCATATTAGTCTTACCGCCGTCCACTTATCACAGTCTTATTACCATTACTTATGCAGTGCCCTCTTTTGCTATGGAAAATTTTAGATCCATCGACAGATCCGACTTTCAAACTAAGCCTCATGAATATCACGGTGTCGCAGCATTTGGATATGGTAAACCCATCCTTCTACAATGTTACAATACCTAGCGACACGTACTCAATAAGAAACCTAACTGCCACTGGGTACAGTTTGATTTCAATTGGGATGAAATTTCACTTACGTCCGTTCTGATCGTTGTAGACTTTCTGAAATTCATGTTGTTAAAGTCGGTATTTGTATGAGATGCAATAATACACAGGTTTGTAGTTTTTTCTACGGGTGTTATTACGTCTTAAATTTTGTATGCATTTACGAGGGACGTGAAGATTGATCTTTTATAATAAATACGCATGAGTTTGTACTACACGTGTGCGTGTTTTGATTTTATTGATCAGCGCCATTACAAATTCATATAGATTTAGTTATCTTGCGGTTGCAATAGATTTTGTAAATTTATCTTGTGATCGTTCGTGATATTATTTGCGTTGTGAATTATTACTAATATTTAAAATATTTTTAAAGTCCAAAAAATTTTTGGTGCTAGTATTTAAATTGTAGGCAGATTGGTTCCGTTTCGGTCTTTAAAATGACTCGGATAGTGGGGATACTCTTAGGTAGTGATTCTTACTGATGGCCCATTTGTTTTGGGCTATTGATTTTATAAAAGATAATCTCAGTATTGCCAAATGTGAAGGACGCTCAGGAGCATCCGTCTGTAGTACGATTCTTTATACATTATTAACAGCGATTTAAATTGAAAGACCTTAAGATGAAAACCTATAGATTGCGAGAATCAAATTATGTAAAGTACCGACTAGATACTTTTAAGTTAAGTTTACCCGTAGATATAAACAACACAGTCGAAAAGTCCGATATTCATAAAATGTTATTACCGGTCACCCACGCAAACGTACTTAGAAAAAGTCAATTAAACAAAACTATACGAACTAGTTTTACTACAACTTAATGTCTTAAGATAGAGCTTTGTCGCCGCAATATTACCCAAGAAGAATTAGATGCTGGTAATGTAACAATTGAGTTGGTACATAAATCCAGTAAATGTGGGCAAGTCGTGCGATTTGTCAAGCGTGAACACGCGCAACAAATGGCCTGTCGACGGCTTGATGGATCTGTCGCCAGGAGCCCTCACCGAGAATTTCTCGACTCTATTAACTCTAGTACTAAAGCGATCTTATTCGGATGCTTTTGGTTGCATTAATCTCCCTTTTTACGGCGCACCGTCAGTCTGTTCTCGAACAGCTTAGGAGTGTTGAGTTAATTTAATATTACACCAATACTTTGCCAAACTTCAGAAATTCGCGGAACTTTCACGTATTGTAGATGGACCCAAATGGTTCTGACGCAACTATAATTTGGGTAGGAATTAACGGCCCTGCAAAAATTATGATGCGGAATATTAAGAGTGGTTGAGGTAAAATAAAATCAATCGTGATTATTTTGTTTTCGAAACTAAAGTAACTTAAATTCTCTGTGAAGCATGTTGCATGAAAGATATTCTGATAAGAATATTATGCCCGGTTCTGGGCCGTTCGAAAACATTAAATAAAATTGAGTCCAAAATCAAAATGTACACTCAAATAGACAAGATATGAAACGTTATACTCGTGTATGCAGTAAATAACTGGTACAAACTAATAAACCTCTAGTCATTTTGCCTCCCACACACAATCTAAGTAATTGGATGAATTTATCGAATAGTTATTTCTCTTTTAACGAAGTCCCGAATTGATTCATAGACTGGAATGTTACCTGATTTATTCCCAGTGATATAATTTATTGATTTACGAATATAGGTTGGCGACAACATATCCACTTGGTAAATTTGAACGATAAACGGTGAGCGGTATGCGATTTTTTACTGTAAATATATTGGTTTAATATGGTAACAACTAAAATTATTTTATTGTCATAGTAATTATATTACTATTACTGTGATTTTTTAATGTGATATTTCATTTATGTAAATGTAGGCAATATTTTAAGGGTAAGTTTTTTTTTAGTACAGTTTCCGACTTTACCTCAGTTATTTCGTTCTGGATACATGCATGTTACGTAGGGCTTTGTAAAAAAAATTTAATAAGAATATTAAAATGAAAAAAATATCATTTTTTGCTTCACCGTTAAAGTTGGATGCTTTTGTTAGATCAGTTAAAATAAAAAAAATTATAATAATTATTTAGTCGATCTAAAACCAACCACTATAATTATTTTTAAAAACATTTTTTTACAACCTACAATGATTATTAATTACCTAATTTAACTTACTTTTACTTCCAAATACATACCTCCCCTGCCTTACGTAATTATTAAATATGTTTTGTGTGTCTTATGAGTTATTCTATGTTCAAAGTTACTCGTTTTCCGTCTACGATGTAACAAGCTGCTAAAAATCGAATTTTCTGCTACTGTAAGATCACGTACGTAATACCTACGTAGGTTTCCAGCGTAATTTACCTGCTTTTTTTAGGCCACATATATTGTGGTTCATACGGTCGTATTTCTCTACACTTCAGTGAAGATTGAACGGGTGTACGCTGCTTTACAAGAAACCAAGGTTAAATCCTGGTTCCTGGATATGGCTAGCTATAAGTTTTTCCTCTTATTATGATAAAAACAAAGTTGTAGCGATGTAACATACAGGCATAGTTACAACTCGTAGTAGAATTTTATTGGTTCCATGTTAAAATTTATTTAAAGCATACTAATACAAAAACTAACAGTTCTTATTACCTAAGTAATCCTTGAATTGTCTTCAAAAAACATTCCTATATCGTCGGATTAAAGCATAAAGCTGTTCAATCGATTTTTGACCATTACTTCGTTTTACGTACCATTGAAAAGATAAAAAAATAATACATACATTAGGAAAGACAACTGTAAAGTGTTATATCGTTACCAGGTTTACACGTCAACGGTATATAAAACAATTAAAATATAAAAAACCATAGTTAAGAAAGATTAAGGTCCTAAATAGGACGTTAGACTATTTTGAACACGCTCTTTCCTCATCCAGTATGGTTTTATAAAGAAGTCAGGAGGGAAGAGAATGCGAGACATCGTACTTAGAATTTTGTCTACGGTAGGATCGGTGGCGCCAAGGCGACCCTTATGGGGTGAATTAACCGTCTACGCCCCTCGCGTTCAAGTCGCGGCCCGCTTCGGATATTCTTCATTCGAGCATGTTTCAGTTAAAAAATGGATTATTGAAAATCTGATCACCTAGCTGATCTTTGAAGGCTGTAATTGGATTAAAGGATTTGCCGGAAAATAAATTAAAAAATTGCTCCTTTATTCGTAAGCATTTTTTAATACAGATTTGCTACGTATAATAACGCAGGTTTTTTAATAACTACGTAATTACCTACTACTAATATTTTCTGCCCTTGTTAAACAAATTTTTAAACATAGTTACGTAGTGAATAACGTAATTGGGGTGAATAACTTAAAAAATAAAAACGTATAGCAGCTTATAAAAGTAAAGCGGGCTGTGCGCTAAATACATTGACAACCTCTGTTCTAGCCATCCCCTTTAATGCTCCACCGACTTAAATTTGTCGAATTTCCACCGCTATACTATCGCGTTACGCAATCTTCGAATCGAATGGCTTATGATTTCCGCAGTTTATGGCCCTAGTGAAACAATTCCTCTAAATGGGTTGACTGAGGGCTGATTCCGATCCGGGTTAAATTTTGAAACGGAGCGTCGACAGCTTAAGTGACGATAAAGTAAAGTTTAACGTGTAATTGCATAGAACAAACTGATTGTCGTCGTGCTCTCGTGTGAATAATGATAATTTAATAAGTGCTCTTGCTTTTGAAAATATAGTCTAGTTTCATAAGACTATACTATACTATACTATAAAGTCGGTTGCAGAAACGTCCATTAACTTTGAAGGAGACATTAAAAATTAATGTGACATTAAGTCGGCTGCAGGAACGTCACATTCATGTTCAATGTCTCTTTTAAAGATTATGAACATTTCTGCAACTGACTGTTAGAGATACAAGATTTCTTGTGTTTAGCGTATTAACTAAGCTTAAATTTTTTTGTTCTGGATTTATTCGCACCCTTTACATCTACTAGCTACCAAGTTCTGCTGTAAGAGTTTGCTAGCAAGCAGTAAATATGCCCATTGTACCTTATTAAGCTTGCAATACAGAAAAAAAAATAGGCGCTATCTATTCATTTCAATACCAGTAACAATCCCCAAGGACTCAAACCTTATTTGCAGTTAACAAAATACGCTATTTTTAAGTAGAACACCAGTTTAAAATATACTGAATGTTCTAGAATGAAAATAAGCGTCGAAGCACTTTCCTCATCAGCTCTGTATTAAAAAAGGTATACAATTCTAAACTAACCTTCAAACCGGAATCTTTTAAAAAATAAACCCGAAACATTTGAATATTTCAGTTTCCTTTGAATAATTCAGTGAGACGGAATGCGATACACTAAATGCTAGCACTTCCAGGTTTTAAAAGAAAAACGGGACAGTACGACAATTTCTTTTTAATTCACCATAAAATATGCATATCAATCAGGGAGAAAGTTGTTGAAATCGAGTTTCGCCAATGTCTCGGTATTTTTAGGGAGGGGATGCACTTTACCCATGCGAAGGGTTAATTTTAGGTGTTTTTCACTGGAACCGCAGAAGATGTATTTATCGAAAGCAAAAGTGCATTTCGTTAATTACTTGGTGTTTGTTTTTTGTAAACAATACAATTTTAACGATAATAACGTAATACATTTAATTTTACGGTCGGTTCGTTCAAGTTATTGAATAGTGATCATTGATTGCACTCGACCCGATGCTGTAAGCTGTAAAGGTCGCCGAGGGAAGCGGGTGACCTGCTATTTATAATGTTCTTGTGCATACTTGAACGATATTTTCGTCTACAAGTAGTTCAAGAGCAAATTAGCGTAATGGCTCTCATTATAGTCAATTAAAGATGAAAATATGGTACTAATTTTGGGTAAATTTCATTTTCACTATTCTTGTTTACTACTATCATCCCATCTCATTGCTGTTCCACTGCTTGTGTGTTTCTTCATGGGTCAAGAAAATGTTTGCGGACTTTACAACTATTCGATTATTTGTAAACATTTTCAAGAGCTCACAAATATCATCTATTTTCAGTGCTTTTTTATCGAAGAAGTTTTTGTAAAAACTTAATTCATGAAAAGGATCTAAACAATGTCTCTTAGGTTGCCTTCATACCAGTCCAGTTTCCCTTTATGAAGATTAGCAGGATATTGGAATAATGTACCTCCTCAGTGGCATGTGTGCTTACAATTTAAATACACAGCTTTTACTTTTATTAAAATTAAATGGTTATTATAGTACCATATAGTGCATTAAATCTTTGAATAAATTGATGTATGAGTCAAAGTTTAAACGGAAAGAATTTGTTCAGAAAAATTTTTGCTTACAAAAAAACATGACAATAGTGTCTTGAGTTGGAATTCAAACTCGCTTTTTTCCATGCTTAGTCACTAGCAAGTAACTATACACATAGATCAGGTTTTCGAATGAAAAAATCAGAAAATGATTTCTCTATTACTAGAGTAACTAATGTGAACTTAGTTTGCACAATAACGAGGCATTATTCTGTAAACATTACTGGGATAAATTTTTATGCATTTCCCGACTTAATCTTATCTGCAACATTCCTCTATTCAAGTGTCTCACATGCCTGTCATTATTGATTGGTTTATCAAATGCCCCAAATTTCATTATAGTTGTTACACAAATGTATACTTTACAGCGTGGGCTTAAAGCGCAAAATCAATTAAATATGTGTTGCTGTTGCTTCTGGCCGTGTGTGCCGATCCACAAAATTCTCTCAGTGCAGTGCTGTTTGGATTGTCTGTCGTACACCTGTCTCGGAATGGAGTACAAACTCGAAATTAAGTAAGAATTACTTGATTTGTATTAATGTTGTGATTAATGAGTGGTCATTCAAGTTCCCGAACTGCTGTCATATGGGGTTCTTCAAAAAAGGTGTAAACAGAGGTCTCCGACAGGGCTGACCTAACATTGGCGATTAACTTGGTTGTGCTTAGTTGATAGATATGATTGCATAGTATCTGGCCCTTTTTTCATCATTGATTTTGAAGTGAATGTAGGTTAGAGCTTTGTAGGAGAGGGGTATTGATAAATTATTGTAATACTGCATACTTGAATGGCCCCTTGAGCATAAAATTATTTTCTATACAAAGTTGATGTTGACTATCTTGTTAGATAGTATGAAAAATATTTTATGTTAAATTTTATTTGACTGCATCAGATGAAGTAATTGAAATGAAGTTGCAGTATCTTACAAATTTTTTATAATTTCTTTCTATGTCATTGATTAGTTGGAAAAGAATGAAGACAATGGAATCTTAGTGTTGATGGGGACCATTGGAATAAACTTCCATGTGCTATTTTGTGCTTTCAAGGGTATGTTGAGATTTCGTCCCAAGTTTTCTATGATTGGGCAATGAATGCTCTAAGTTTATCCAATCTATTTTAGAGTGTCATGCTTGTTTGTCTTAGAAATGACCAGCTGGGTACTATGACGGCAATGTGAAGCTGCTGTTTTTCAGAAAAAAGGGTGCCTTATTCTATTGCCCTGTGTATTGTTCAGCCTAGTGCGGTATGGAAAGCTTTAACTTAAAACTTAGGCTATTTCTTTTCAAAGTTTCTTATTAAAGTGCACTCGATCTTACCGTTCAATAAGTACTTGTTTCACCTTAGCAATTCTAACTTATAGATTTCCACAAAAAGAACCAAGTGCTCTTGCCATATACTTTGCTCAGGAGAGCAACCAAGCCAACCGGCTTGGATTCAAGGAGCTTCTTAGCCAATTTCATATTATTGGTGCTCTTAGGTAGAGTTCAGGTAATCTTCACATGTAAAGTTCACAAGATTCAGATAAACTCTTGTGCGTAGGTCGCAAGATTTACCAGTTTCTGATGTCGCAATTGCCGACTTCCAATGGAACTTTGTGGTTCTACTTTTTACGGTATTCAGCACGTATAGAGGCAGAGACAGGTGCCAGACCTGTCCAGGTTTCTTCGAATTAGACATAAACTGTCAGACGTCCGCAGGTGTTCGGAATCAGATTTCAAAATTGTTGGGAATTTTGTTCAATAGAAACCATCAAGAATTAAAGCTTTTTGTGAAGATCCGGGAATAAACCCTAATTTCACCCAATTGTCTGGGGCTTACGTCACTTTGACGGCAGTTAAAGAGCTGGCAGCTCTTGAGGTTGGACATATCTGGACTGTTTACGTCATTGCTCTCAGTTTCAAGCAGTCCGCGTGCGCGATGGTGTGTAAAGCTCGGGGAGGGCGGTCGAACCCCAAACAACTGCTCGATGTGACCAGCGCCGACAGCTGGTGGAGGTGCGAATAAGCATCGTGCATGGGGGGGGGGTCGTGATCCTCCTGAGCTTGCCGAGACCTGCAACTACCGTGTCCACCAAGTGTCTGACCAAAGGTTCTCCTGAGCGACTGCTCATGCACGCCAGAAAAAGTAGGGTTCATAGGAAGGAGTTGAAGCTTCTGTATGTATGGAGGGGCTAAGAATTAATGGGAAGGTTGCCCTAGATCAGCAGCTACCGTGTCCTCTGTGTCTGACCAAATGTTCTCCTGTGTAGAGAGCAGCCGATCTTCACGTGCAAGGCGCACGTGTTCCACATAGATCCGAAGACGAAGCGCTCGTGGATGTCGGCCAGCTCGGCGGCGGTATCCGTCTCCTTCTTCTACGACTCTTCGAGGAACCTCTACAGGATCATCAGCGTGGAAGGGACTAAGGTATGGTGGACTTGCTTATTCTAAATTGGTTTTTATCTGCAGCTACGCCTTCGGAATTTATTTTTCGGTACACTATGGAGAAAACTGATTTTTACTGGTACAAACCGGTAAAAATTGGTTTGATTATAATTTAGTTGTTACCCGCTGTTTCGCTTGCGGATGTTATAATTTTCTGTACCAAGTGGTTTTGATCCGTACTTCAAGGTCTAATCTATTTCTATGCTGAAATTCATAAAAATTACTTCAGCTGTTTTGACGTGAAAGCGCGACTTCACCTTTCTAGTCTAAAAGTGGCCTATTGTTAATATCTCAGGTTTTAAGCG
>DWOV01000061.1:0-10465 GCA_018251275.1 Niconiades incomptus | reverse complement strand
GTGGGACAAATGTCGGTGGAATATTCAGTGATAAAAGTGGGTGTTCGAAGGCGCTCGGGCTAAGTACTGGTAGTCAGGTACTTTTACGCGATATAAGATTGGAGAATTAGCATCATTATGTAGATTCGTCCTACATTGCAATCTTCGAAAAGTAGACCGTGAGAAACAGTGCTTAACTATTAGACCTTCATTTAAGCGTAAGTCTTTAATAATGTTGTAGCGAAGTAATTTTGTGGGTTTGTATGTAGGTCTTTGAAATAAATCATCCGGCTATAAAATTCTTTCAAATTGAAATTATTTATTTCGTCTTAAAAACCAGCAGCTCACGTAACGAAAGTCAAGATTTTAAAAATTTTAAGTAACTCCATTATAGGAAAAAATATACGTAACATATTTTACTACAAAATTAATAATAGTATGCCTTAAGTCCCGATTTCACCAATTACCTTTTCACCAATTACAGTATCACTGAGTTATATTAGAATGGCTTCAACCCATTAAATGCCCGCTACTGATCACGGGGCTCCTCATAACTGAGGAGGCTAGAGCATAGTCACCACGCTGCTTCAGTGCAAATGGTGAAGGGGTTAGTGCGCAACCTGAGTATCGGAAGTTTTTATGCCACCTCCGACATGGGTTTTGTGTTATGTTATGTTCATTGTTTTCGTTAGATGATAGTTATTAAACGTCAATTAACGATAACAGCCTGGATTTAAGGCTTAATTAATTTCATCTACACCATAGTAACAAGTATTGTAAAGTGCCTACAACGTACTACAGCACAGTTTATTGCTTAATAGGCGTTTCTCCATACCTTATAACTAAGTAGTTTGAAGTCAAAGCGTTTGAGGAAATTTAGATTGCTCATACAAACTTAGATCCCGACTTAATTCATACAAAGACCAAACTTAATAATAATATTCAATCGCTCCTACGGCGTAGCAGCAATTAATGAGTTATAATTTGCGTATATGGCCTTAACACGCCTTTTGTGTTAATGGCGTTATGAAATGTCAGAAGTTTTTTTAACGCTACGCACTCATAGTTCTACACCAGGCGAGCCATGACACAGACACATAAACAAACACACAGATCACGAACAGAAAAAGTCGTCATTCCAATTCAATATCACTTATCAATATCGCACTAATGCATGTTCATATTTTTTTAATCCACATCCATTTTGCAAAGGTACTTTGACCTGGAGGAGAAGAAGATGGGGGAGAAACACCTGCGCACATCTTAAAAAAAACAATACGATTATTTTCCTTACCTTTTGTAACTTGAGCGGAATGCGCTGCAGAATGGATTATTTCCATGTCTCTTTGTCGTTAATATATTTATAGTCTATACTAACATTCCAATTTCTGGCGTTCTAGGAATCAAACCAGGGATCCTCTGAACGGGAGTCACATGGTAGTGTCGCTACATCACCCTACTGGGACAGCTAGGGTCTATCTGCGAACTGAACTGGATTCCAAATCAAGTCTCTTCTGGCCAAAATGCTGGAAGTGATAATGGAAAACTATGATCGACGGATGTTACGTTGTAATCTTCAAAGTCCTCTTTTGGAGTACTCGTCATATTTTTCCGTGCTCGTGTGGGTCACCAATGTAGGGTTGCTATAACATGATATGGGAAACTGATAGCAGCGGCATATAAAGTGAATCATCATTTCAACCCAAAACCGTCCCACCGTTGGCACTCTGATCTCCACTTACAATGTCAGGGGTACAGGCCATAGTCCAGCATGTTAGTCAAGTGCGAATTAGCAGACTTCATACTCCATTCAGAACTTTGTGGAGAACTCTTAGGTGAGCAGATTTCCTCACGATGTTCTCTTTATTAAATATTTTTTAATACGCACATAACTTTTTGAAAATAAGAGGTGCATGCTGGTTAAAAAACTCAGGATCTTCCGTTCGGGAGACAAACGTTCAAACCACGAGGCTAACACCGCTTGTGAATACCGATAGAAAAATTACATGTATCGTACAACAGTGAGAAACAAGAAAACTAGATTTATGTACGGAAGTGCACCGCTCGCGAGATATTTTTCTGGCGGCGCAGCGGCTGCTTCGTCGTCGCGGTCCCATTGTGCTCTACGGATACATTGTTCTATATATTTTATAACTCGCCATATTCTTAAATTGTGTTTTGAATTTATTATCTCGGGCATAAAATCTTTAACTGCAAGGGGGTAGTCACAGCCATCGAGGTAAACGCGATTTAAATTATAAATTAAACCCAAAACATTGGTAGCTTTGTTTGTGTTATTGTGTGGTTGCATTTATTCGGCCTTTGTGTTGTTATTCCTGTAATTTCAAAGTCACATTACACAGATGCATGCCAGCGACCAGCAACTGTTTAACAAAAAAGAGGCAAAATATTTTTTTTACTTATTGGCATGTATCGTGGCACTAGGCACTTAGCGCATTGAACACACAAAGATAAGAAACATGCAAATCCGAATGGAGAACAGAAATTTTAATTCATCATTCAAATTTTTGGCTCATCGAGCCAATTACTAACTCGCCCTTAGCGACTAAAATATTGCCACTTGATTAAAATATTAGTCTCTTCCGAACCTCACTGATTATAGTAGATCACTCTTCTTAGCTCCTTACATAACGATGTCCACGTGGGCAGTAACACTACGAATCACCCACTGTTCAGTTTTATTTGTGTTCTATAAAAACCCTTAAATAAACTTTACTTTTAGCACTGTAGTAAATTTCTATTTTAACGCGCATACTTCATAACGTTTGCGTGCTTGTTATATGCGTAAGCTTCTAGGTTTGTAGGAAAGGTTTTTATAAACGAAGAATGCTTTATATGACAGAGGCCATTATGATAATATCATAATACATTATAGTGGTTACAATACCGGATTGCCGTTCAAAGGATCCTGAACGCGATTTCCAGTGAGGCAGAAATTTAAATGATGATTTTAAATTTCTTTTCTCGGTCCGGGTGAGAGTGTTCTTGTATTGTGTTTTGCGTGGAAGACATAATATAGAGAATTCTAAAACTAAACAATATTTTGCAGGCTTTTACTTGACTGCCAGTTTGCACTTTAAACTTTAATATTTCCTAAACGGATCCCTTTACTAAAAAATGGTCTAAGTGGATCTATAATATTTCTGAAAGACCTATTCAAAAATAACCCATACATGGAGTAGACGCGAAAAAATTCACCCTCACTTTACCTACAGGGGAGGTATCTTAAAAATTTTCTTTTTTTGGTGCGATATAATGTATGCCCATATTAGATTACAGTTTTTTAGTATTAAGGGACTTTGAGCTAGATCCAAATCGAACCAACGAACAAGGCGAAACTATGAGAGTTTCAAACTTTCTAAAACTTTAAAAACATGTCTATCGCATCCATAGTTACTTAATTACCTCGTTCAAAAGGGTCTACATAGTTTGGGCTGAGCTGAGTTGAGCTGGACGCTGGGCTGAGCTTCAAAGAATACTAAATGCACCTTACCGAATGTATCAGCAAACGAGTTCGCCAGCACCGGCTCGCGTATCTCCAATTGACAGCAAAACAAACCAAACCAACGCAGGCACCGACCTTGAACAAAACCTTGATACTCGTAGTAACACGCCTTACGTATGTTACAATTATTTACAATCGTAAATCGTTTCAACAAATGCCCGGTTTATTTTTCCGATTGGCCTAACATCATTCTACATCTGAATAGAGTGAATATTTGCTTTTCGTTGATGAAAACGGTTAGCCAGACGGTCTATTTCAGGTCCAGGAAGCGTTTATAAGTCCAAGAGCCAGGCCTTATTGCCTATAACTTTTGGTTCTTGTGTATTTCGAGTATCAAAACGTGATAGTACGAGATGTTTAATGCTTATTAATACTGAATTAGGCATCCCATTCACAACGCGTTTTATTGCAAGGAAGTAATTTTTCTCTAAGAAACGTAGATATTCTACTGATCCAGTACGTTAGCCCTCAGATGCTTACTAAGGCTTCCGGACCCACTAGCAAATAGACTCTTTGTCTCTTAGTAGGTAGTTGTATGCAGGAGGAACATCCACACAATGCGTACTGTACACAATTTGCGTTTTTGCTTACTTGCACTTTTAAGCAACGATTTGCAATGAAAGTATGCACGCTATTTGATCCTTTCAATAGCAATGAACGCGAATATCCTAATTCATTGCGCTAGCGTTTGCAGCAAACTGTGTCCGAATCCAGTTTGCTGTTTAGAAATTTGATAGCTGTCAGGTGATAATTAGCTTGCAAATTATTTGGCTAGAGGGCCCCAATTTTAATCGCTTTATTAAAAATATTACACACAAGATTACATATTTATTAAGTATAAGAAGGTTTACACTCTAGGGCATTAGAACTTCTTCGTATGAGGCATGGAAATACATAGAAAGTTCACAAAATAACCAAAATCCAGAAATAAAGATTTATTTTTGATATATTTGTACTACAATTGAACCTAGGATTCTCATGTTAGCGATGGAGAGTCAGGATACAAGATAGTCTTATTAAGCACAGGAAATGACAACTCCTGAAAATTGACATTTTATTAAAAAAATGTCCATCCATGTTTGGCTGCACAGTAAATCAGTTTAAAAAACTACCGTTGCGATAAAACAGTCGATATTAAATGCGCATAAAACAAACTCGACGGCCGTTTGTTACGTAAAACCTTCCAATACTATTTTAAAACATCTACCTATATTTATTAAAATTGAACTAGCTGGCCTCTTGCCGTGAATGTGATCCTTAAATTGGGTTAGTACTCCCTTGAGTCACACGTCACAGTTACGTCTGTGTGTGACATAGTGGAGAAATATTCCGATGAGCAAAGATTGTGACACTTCACGAATGAGAACTCAACCTCTATACTTATGTGTATCAGGCGATTTGTTAATTTTTCATGTTCAATTTCTATTTATAAAAGCTGCATGAACTGTAATAGCTATTATCAATTTGAGATTGTCGATGCGCTGTGATAATCTCTCTTCTCTAACGTCATGATGACGCAGATATTAACTAATTTGTTGGTAACATTATTTGTTAAGTACTCCATTCAGGACCATTATTAGAATTTTCTTATGTAGCAAAGTTTTAACAAAAAAAAATCTCCTTGAACACTGCATGTTCACTTTTTTTCACACGTTCACTTTTTAATACGTGGAAGAAGAGGAAAAGGGTTTTCCTCATAACGTGAACTCATATAAGATTTTGATTTTGAGCACCCAAATTCCCCTCTGAGACAAAATAGTAGGTATCAGTTGTCCTATTGTCGGCCATTAAAAGACCAAGCGACAAACTTATTTATACAAAACATATATACATATGTGTTACGACCATTTGCTAAGTACCTTATGAATTCCGGATTAATCCTTTATAAACTAAGTTAAATATGATCAGTACGGCGTGTTTTGTTTATAATATAAACTAAAGTATGGCTCCCTATTTATAATAGCAAAGATAACAGATTTGTTCGTCTGTTTGAAATAATGACGGACATTTTTCAAGACCAGCATGTAAGCGAATTATTGGATCATATAATGGTGGCGTGGAGAAATGATTTACTAATCTTTCGGCGGCTCGCTGTTCAGTTGGCTATGTGGGTTGGCTCGCCTAACGTTTTTCGACGTACGCATATTTTACTAGTTCAAACTTTATGGAGTTTCTCTTTGAAGAAAATGGAGGTTTTAAAAACGGGATTTTAAAAAATTCAAAAAATTATTTTTACGTACTACTTTCAGTTTGATTTTTGGAAGTTGAATATAAGCGTAGATGTGGACGGTTGAGATATAGTAAGGGAGATATACTCGGACATAATACGTTCGTTCTACTTTTTATAGATCGCTGTTAGAAAAAGACAATTTTTGCCTGGCCATCTTCAACTGTTCAAGCGCTGATATGCTTCCACAGAATTTAACCGTAACATGATGTCCAGAAAATTATAAAGCAAAATTAAGAAGTCGTATAAGCTTAGTCGTAGAACTATGAACCCCCGACCTTGTATTAAAATTTGCTATTGTCGCTATTGTTTTTTTTTTGCTAATCTATGCTTTAAATCTTTCAATGTGAATGTATGAATATTTGTGTAGCTTTAAACATAATTTTATGTAGTTATATCAAGTATTAAATGATCCGGCAGATGTTGTTCACGTTAACATTTTTCATATTTCTGATGGATGATTTAAAGATTTTCTTTCAAATAAACTTTGTCCTTAAAAATACAAAAAAGAACAAAAAAATTTTTCAGTCATACATGGAGAAAATAATTTCTATATCCCTTGCCTAAGCCAATCATCAAGAAACTTTGTACACATATTTTTGCAGGTAATAAAAGTAACATAGGATACTTTTGATAAAAAAAATTTTTAATAAACTGATTTCCACGTGGGCGAAGCCGCGAGCACAGCTAGTGTATTATATATAAGATGTTACAAGTTTATACATTTTTAATAGTAGTATTCATACGCGCGTAGTTTGTCGATGACGAAGCTAATATCAATAGCACGTAGTACTACGAAAATTCATACATGAGTTAGAGGCAGTTAGTTGGCATGATGTGCCATTAGCTCTTTGCCAGAAAAAAATTTAATCCCTTAATTGAGCATTAAATTTGTCTTAGAAATGATTAATACCCGCCTGTAATGGACGTTGCCAACATTCGCCACTGTTCAGCTGTGGGAGATAAAACGGACCGGGCTTTTATTTCTACTGTTATAGTAATAAAAGATCACATCTTTTGGAAGTAAAGTGAGTTGACGGGAAATGGAATAAGGGGAGAAAGAGTTTGTGTTTATCTATTATTTTTTCTTTTCCGCTCAAACGGTTTTCTATGATGTGTAATTTTTGATACTTTAATGTTGTTTGTTTTTTATTGAAACCTCAAAAACCGCAATTACTAAACAACAACATTTTCTAAATTATTAATTTACTATAGAAAAAAAATTAATAAATAAATAAACTACGATGTTTATTGATAATCGTAATTGTTTTGTTTATATAGACGTATTACAAAAAAACATTCTCTTCAACTGTACCTGTACCTGTAATACAGTGTTAGTTTATGGTGCAAACATAAAGAAAGAAATTTCAGCTTAATCGATAAAATCACATAAAATTTTACGTGAAAACTTACAACATTTAGCAGCAAGCAGTAGTCTATAAACGCAGATGACTGTACTAATAAACTTGATACAAGTCACATAAATTTCAATCTTCCGGCTGCATCGGTACTAGTGACTAATTTCGCGGTTTACGTGAAAATAGAAGCTTAGCTCGTGACGATCGACGTATTAATAGAAGTAACACTTATCAATCTAAAAAAAAACTTCCAAATCAAGTCTAAAAATAAACAAATAGTTATCAAAAATACATTCGTAGTACTGCACGATTCGAACAGAACGCAGAACTGATTTCAGTCAATACGAGATTTATCGAGTAAACTGTTAGGCTATTACTGGTTAATATACTATTAAGTGGCAAATGATCTAACCGAAGGTCTTAAGGTCGGACTGGAGAACATTCATTACAATGTTCTTCCTCATTGCAATACGTTTCGTTGGCAGAACCGCTTTCGAGATCTTTATCGTCTGTTTCGCTTGTTGTTGATTCAATCTCGATTTGTGTTTCAGGCGCATCTGATTTATAGTTTAGTTATAACTCTTCTAACATAATATTTTGGGATGTGAATTTGACTACATCAATATATTAATGCGATGTAATATGAGGTCCGTTTATGAATACGTTCTTGAAGGAATTATTGGTTCGAAAATTCTTTGTGTCAAATTTTCGATTTTATGTCGCGGTGATATTATTAACCAAAATTAAGAAACAATTGGTAAACAGGATTCTTAATATTGACATTTGTTATTATTTATTAAAACAAAATAAACACGAACAGTTAACTCAAAATTACTACATCAGTGACGTGATCAATGATAACTGTATACAAATCAGATAAAATGTCTCTAAGATTAGCGGAAAGAAAAATACGCAGAAGAACAGGTATTCTTAAAATGATGGGATCTTTTAAACAACTCATGATATGACTTTTATCAAATTTCTTTCATATAGAAATCGATCAGTTCCAGTCCTATCATAAGTATCCATTAGTTCAAAAATGGAACATTAGCACAAATGTTCAAAGCAGCAAAATAAGATTATGCAAAACAACTCCAGACACGTTCCTTATAGGGGCTTCTATAAAAAGAGCAGAAACCCATTTCCTATACGGCACACAAAGCATTTCACGATCGTCTGGTGGGTAGCAAAAAGTGACGGGTATTAACCCACTTGCGCGCTATTTTGGAACGAACTCGCGCGTACGCCGGCCCGCATTACCAGGGCGATCCCGAGCTATACATCATTGATGTTGTATCGTAAATGGATCGATTTCAAACTCGGCTTCCTTATCGCGAGTGCTCGACTGAAGTACGGTTGATGGAGCAATGAAGCTCTCGATGGAAACCAGCAGTTTCCATTCAGTTGTGATAAGACGTGGCAGCATTCAACAGATGAACAATTTTTAATAGATTGTCTTTAACATTGATTCAATTAGGTATTCAAATTTCTTTCTTAACTTTGTTATTGTTTATTTTTGTACAATCCGCGTTGGGAATTATGGTAGAATTTCAGTCTAATTTTCAATGGCTTCTGTAACGTGGATTGACACTAAGATGTTTCTACTTTCAACTGTTTTCTTAGAAAACTGTTAGCAAATTGAGAATTATTAGTCAGAACATTTAAAGCCTCTCAATTTAAGAGATTGAGACGGATCACCTCATTTGTTAGTGTGTAATGCACTTAAGAAAATGGATTGTAAAAATAGTCGAACAACATTTGCTTTTCAAAAGAAATAACAGGTGTAGCGCTAATATTTAGCCAGTCGTTTTATTACAATTTCGATGTACCAATCATTAACTTATTAATACATCAAAGTGGCCTTATTACATTGGTTAATCGGAGCATTTCATTGATTCACTCATCCATTTCCGATAAGACTTCTGATTACTATACTCATCCTTTAAGCTCCCTTAACCTGTTGCTTCATCGTTTCTTAGTAAAGTACAGCCGAATACGATTCGATGTATCCTGATGTATCGTCCGGATCTTCAATCTACACGCATTTGGCACTTGGCACGCGATCTGACGATTGTAGCGATGCCAGATCAGTCATAAGCTGTCAGATACGGTTTGTTTGCTTTCACGCGTGTCTATAGTTAGAATATACAAAACATCTTTAAAGCAGTTGACAGAAATCATTGCCCATATTGTCAGTCATATCTACCGGACATGCAACGATCGCTCCGAAGGTTACGCTGTCATTACCGTCTGCATATTTCATGCATCTTCTTCGCGTACTTGACCATCTATATTTTGGGTCAGGGCGATTCTATTATTGCATTCGCGTTTAATTTATCGGCATGAATTATTGTACCAGAATCGTATTTTAGATGTAGCTATAAAAGTTTAATTATATTTTACTATTACACTATCATAATTAGTTCTTAAACAGATTTTATTAAACAATTTATATCAAATGTTAAGTAAATATTCGATCCCAAATATATGAGAGGTTCAATTTCAGCAAGCGCATCACCGATGAATTGTCGGCCAATGAAGAGCGACGCCTTTCAATATCTTGACGTGATAAATAACCACTACAATTTACTCTAGATGCAGGCTAACTAGGCTAGTAAGTAATTAACGATATGATGCGTTCATTGTTCTCCTAAATCTCCATGAGAAGTAAAAAAATCCTGTATTGTACTTGGATGGAACTCCTTACACTATATTTTATAATCATTTAATCGGCTTAACATAACACGTGTAGTAACAATGTTCTGTAGAATCCGTAGAGAAGCATCTTACCGTGTATTATGATTTTCTTGTCTCGGGAAGCTTACTAGTATCGATGGTATTAACCTTGCCATTGTCATCTTGGGTCATAAGCCAATTACTGTGATTACTGCAGTTCCTTCTGCTAAGTCTTGACCTTAAACTTGCTTTACGATACTTTGTTGACGACAAGCTGATTAGAATACTCAATAATTATATACGGGTATCGTTTTTAAAAGTAATTTGCTACATGCTTCCGTATATAACTATATATTTTTGTTATTAAAGTGTAAGATCAATAAAAGATTTATTAACAAGAATTTTTATTACTTGTTTAAGATTTCGGGGAAATAATTCATTTTGTAGTCTTTGCGTAGACAGTTGTGCAATCACAGATGTTTTGAGGCTATTCAGATAAAATTAAGGTATTGAAGCTACAATGTTTATTATTACCTCTGTTATAACAGCACTCGTAGTGAAGATGTCAATTGCAAGCTCATCTTTAGTATGTTTAACGTCAATATCATCAGTCACTACTACTTCTAATGATTAATCATCGCTAATCGTGAGGAAGTTCGACGGCCAATTTCCAACTACATCATCAGTCATCGTAATAGT
>DWOV01000060.1:0-10479 GCA_018251275.1 Niconiades incomptus | reverse complement strand
AATATGAGTACTTGCAGTCATTTGACCGGCCGCCGTCTTTGTAGGTAGTTAAATTTTGCCGTCTTTCTAGTGTTAAGGAATATACGTAACAATTTATTTGTCGCTTGTGTCACATGTTTTTTATACACGATAAAATCACTTACAACGAAAAAATTAAAGAAGAAAGAATTAGGGACCTATGTAGGCCACGAAAAGTTTGTTACTTGTGCACTTAGTAAATCCTTTTTTTTATTGTTTAAATAAATTTTTTGCAGCTTATATTTTTTATATATTCAGATTTAAAGTAATTAAAAATGTACTTGGATACAGTGCACGATCCTTCGAATTTTCCGAACACAAAAAAGTCTGATTTGTTTTATTTTTTATACAAACATAGTTTTTAAGTAATTGTCACTAACAAAAACAGATCCTAGCTGTCCGAAAATAAACCCGAAATTTGATTAAAACATTTTTACAGTTAAATATTTTTCTATCTACTTAGTATTGATTCTTATAAAGTTCGTATATACTTTCATATCCGATATCCGAGCGTTACGGTTACAAATGCACGCAGATCATCTCTAAAGCGTACGTTCTTGTTTCATATTCATTCATTGCTCTTTATTCGTTGCCTATTCAAAGATTAAGTGCCTTCAAACATTTGGTTATCGTCGCGCGTTGAAGCAGCACAGTTTAAACCTTATCTCGTGGACTTAAGACATGTTTTTAATTTAATTTTATTAGGGTGTTTATTTTTGTATTGTAATATAGTTATAACAGCTGTGAGTTTCGTTACTTTGTTATAATCTTATGGTTTAGAAGTAATGTGGTGGTATTAGTGCGAATACTTTGATTTACGTTTAAAAAATTTAGCCATGGTTTTTACAATAACTTCAAAAAATGTGGACATCACGCCTTATGAAAGTAAAGGGAGTATCTGGAAGCAGTGTTTGCTTTCCTTTGTCGGTAAGTTATGTTAAAATATATAACCTATATTATATTATACCCTTACATATTATAACATAATAATATTTTATTTATATTGCTAAAAGTGTAATATTTATTATGTAAAAGTTCTTTAGAATCTTTTTCATTTGAAACTACATGTAACGAAAATGCGTTACGTCAAAAAGTATACATACACATAAATGTACAAGGTTGTGTCGGCGAGAGAATAACATAGAATACATTACACAATATTTTCCAGTTCCATATCTCAGTTTCCTCTCAGTGCAATGCTTGGAAAACGTAGAAAATTAATGATAATATATTTTATATTTAAAACCATTTTTATATGTAATATATTTTACATTAAAATATAAAATAATTTTAAGCATGGCCTCAACCCATTAATGGCCCACTACTGAGCACGGGTCTCTCTTAAAGCTACTTTACAGAAGTTCTATTTCCGCCGTGTATGATTTGCGCACACGCACTTCTTTCTATTGGTTTAATGGGTGCCTTTATTTTAATGATTATCTTTTCTTTCTTGCTTCTCTTGTCTTGAGCAACAACGCAACCTCATACCATAGGGATTAATGATGTCCATGGACGAATATTACTTTTTACCTTGACGTGGCTCGGTTGCTGGTTTCTCGGCTATTTATATAAAAAAATTGAGTCCATACGCGCAGAGGAAGTAAAATTTTTCAAATAAAAACTGCATCATAATAGGTTTATCTTTTTTGTTGCTACAAAACCACAAATGACCACACAATCAAAAGGTATTACAAAGCAATAAATATTTCGACGAATAAAATTACGAACAATACTTTAAAAGTATTAATTTAATTAAAATTTAAAAAAAAAAAGTAAGGATTGTGATAAAGAATTTCCAGTTATGCTAGTAAGATATCGCAACAGGAAAACAGGTTCAAGATAAAATAAATTAATGCCAGCCATGTGAAAACAATTTAAATGTATATTCAGTCAGCCACAATCATATAAATTAAACCCGACCATCTTAATGGGGACCACGGTCACTGTTAAGATGCCGGTCCCAAGTCCGGATAAATGGGGAGGGCAAAGGAATGCATAATTTGGGTCTCTGGGTCGTATTCTGATCCTATCGGATCAAGATGGGACCCGGGCCCAATTATGCATCCCAATACACTACACACCACATCTACACCACACAGCTACACACAGACACACTTAGGTGGGGAGGGGGCGCGGGGGGGGGGTGTGGGGTCCGGGTGGGTGCGCGCGCGGCCGAATCTCAACGTAAGGTTGGGACCGGCCGCGCGCGCGCCACCCTGGGCGCCGCGCTTGCCCTCCGCGCCTCCCTTCTCCTCACACTACACATCACACCTGTTGCTAACACATACACTATCAGACAGATACACTACACACGCGGGCACTATCAGATCCCAAATTCGGAAGCCGTCTGCCCACCGCCCTACACTGCACTCCCAATCACTACACTCACACAATCAATAATACTCCACAATTACCCAAATTCTAAGGTGTTATTCGTACCGTGCCGAGAGATCCGCATAGGCGGGGTCGAGGGGTATACCTCGGCCATTAACGGTGTGTCCACGATACCGGGCGCCCTCGTGGAATAATTAGCCCGCCACCTGCAAGCGGGGCTCTGCAGACTGGTGTAATTTATTTCCCTAGCTAATCGTGGGAACAAGATGAGTAGTTTTTCAAATTCAAATATAGACGCGAAGCTCGATGAGCTCATAGTTGAGGTACAGAACCTCAGCGCTGAAGGAGGCTCCAGCCCTCCTGCTACAACGGCTAATGGGTCAAACCCTACTACAAGCCGCTGCAATACCTCGCTGAACGAAGGGGCATTTAACCCCAACAGCGATCCCCAACCACGCCGATACCTTTCCGGAGGCGCCAACAGGCGACGTCTATGGTGGATAGCGAGAGGCAAGAGTGAGGAGGAGGCCGCCAAACTATGCCTTAAACCATTCTCGGAAATGCGAGACCACCCAGAGGTCAGGGAATGGGAGGCAAGACGAAAAACCCGGCCGATGAAAAGAACAAGAACAGAGGAAGAGTCCCCAAAAGACCAACCTAAGAAGACCGCAAGGATTGAGGGTAACAAACCCTCCTTCAGCGCCATTGCTGGCTCCTGTCGAGTTGGCATCCGCGACGCGGGCCGGTCCATGAACCCGGACGAGATCCAAATGCTGCAGGCGACAATGGTCGAATGCATTGACACCTGCGCATTTGGTGAAGGTCCGAGATTCTTGGGTAACACCGTCAGGGCAGGCTGTCTTGTGCTGACCTGTCGTGACGGTGAGACCCGAGACTGGGTCGCTTCGCGGCTGCCAACCTGGCAACCTTGGGAGGGAGCCAAGTTACAATTACTGGAGGAAAAGGACCTCCCGAAACCAGTTTACGGCACTACGTGGATCCCGGACCCAGAACTAGACCAGAAAACCATACTGCACAGAATCCAGAGGCAGAACAAGGGTGTCGTAGATGATCAGTGGAGAATTGTCAACAAGAAGGTGGAGGAATCGGGCCAAACCATCACCTTCTGCTTCGACGAGGACGCCGTTGAAAGTTTGAAGAATAATGACTTCAAACTTCACTTTGGGCTGCGAGTCCTGTCATTAAAGACAAGACTACCCCTTAGAAAGGAAGAAGAGGGAGAAACGGCGCCCGCCTCGGTCGCGCCGGCTCCGGAGCAACCCGTCGCTGGTCCATCTCGCCGCGAGCCGCCCATGGGCAAACCCGATGCTGGGACAGAACATGGTGCGGCCTGTGGTAGGGAGGGGCTCGGCGGCGGCACAGCTCCTGGGGCGGGCGCGGAAAAGGCGGACGCACACCAAGCTAACCCTACACCCATTCACAACACCACCACGCGCACAGCACTCACACCCCACACACAACACATAGGGAACGCGTCGTGTGGGGAGGATTCGGGCAGGTCTCACACCAGCCCGGGAACTTCCCGCGCGGCCGCGCCCCACGCACGCTTCTTGACCCGAGGAGGCGGAAGAGCGTTGCGAGAGCCACATAGGGGAACACGTGGCACAGCCCGGAACACCCGAAGAGGCGCTGGAACCCAACCGAGAGGGAGGTCTGTGCAACTTCCCTCCCTAGCTAGGGAACATACCGGCAAAAAGCCCTCTCGCAACCCCTTCCTCAACCAACCACCGGGGTAAGACACAGACACAACCAACAGCGACACAAAACACACACTACACTACACAAAACACCACCTCACACCCTCTCACACTCACCCCCACACACACACTACTTAACAGCTACACATCAATCCACTCCTCTCCTTAATCCCCTTCCGCTTTTTGTCCATTAATCCCATACATCCTAAAACCCATTCACACCAATACCCACTCACAACAACCAAAATGATAAAAGCCATTCAAGTCAATCTTCACCACGCTAAAGCTGCAAGCACCATAGCCTGCCAAAGGATGCTAGAAGAAAGACTAGACATGGCATTTATACAGGAGCCATGGATCAGAGGGAACATGGTAACGGGTCTGAACTCTGCTGGTAAGTTACTATACAACCACAGTGGCATCAGGCCCAGAGCCTGCATGATTTTCAAAAATGATGTAAAATTCTTAACTATACCTTGTATGTGCACAGACGACTTGGTAGCAGCCTACGTCAATCTACCGGGCTTTGAGGCAACAAAACTAATCGTCGCTACAGCATACCTCCCCGGAGAGACGCTGGACCCTTCAACACAACTCGCCCCCCTGGTGGAGTACTGCCAAGACCAAGGGGCGCAACTGCTGCTGTGCTGCGACAGCAACAGTCACCACACATCATGGGGAAGTACTAACACCAACAACAGGGGTGAGTTACTATATGATTTCCTAATATCCAACAACCTCCTCACACTCAATAACACATCCACACCAACTTTCATAACAGCAAACAGACAGGAGGTACTGGATATCACCATCTGCACAGCGAAACTAGCGGACCGCATCAGCGGGTGGCACGTCAGTGCAGAAGCCTCAATGTCTGACCACAGGCACATCAGATTCAACGTGGAAACAACAAGAAACCGCAATGCTGAATCGTACAGAGACCCTAAGGCAACAGACTGGATCGGCTACAGAGCTGAACTACAGGAAAACCTAAGGGAGACCAACGGAAGTGTTAAGAGTTTAGAACAACTCGAACACACAACAAGGGCTCTAGAGACGGGCATAATTAATGCCTATATAAACAATTGCCCCACAAAATCTGTCGTAACCAACAGAAAGGTACCATGGTGGAACAACACCCTACTCAAACTGAGACAGAAGGCTAGAGCACGCTTCAACAAAGCGAAAAAGAACCATGACTGGCAAGCCTACGGCGAAGCCCTCACGGAATTCAACACTGAGCTTAGGAAGGCAAAACGTAAATCCTGGAAAAAGTTCTGCGAAGAGATTAACAGCACCTCTCATCTCGCCAAAATCCAGAAAATAATGGCAAAGACTCCTCAAGCTCAGATCGGATTACTGAAGCGGCCAAATGGCGAATTCACAAACAACGCAGAGGAAACATTAAAACTACTAATCGCGACACACTTCCCCGGCTCAATCATTCCAATGGGCTACGGGTCAAGTGCCGCTACCCAACCTCTTAAAACCAAGCCCTCAACAGAGGACTGGAGAATGGCCGCATCAGTCTTCAAGCCCGACCGCGTTAAATGGGCAGTCAATTCCCTAAAACGCTACAAGTCGCCAGGGGAAGATGGAATCTTCCCCGCACTGCTGCAAGAAGGGCTACCCACAATCATGTCAACACTTATAAGAGTGATGAGAGCCAGCTTTGCCTGGGGACAGCTACCAGACAGCTGGAACAAGGTAAAGGTAATCTTTATCCCCAAATCTGGTGACAGGGATAGATCACAACCCAAATCATTTAGACCAATAAGCCTTACCTCTTTCCTCTTGAAAGCTATGGAAAAGGTAATCGACTTTCACATCAGAGACACCTATTTAAAAATTAGACCTCTGCACCCGAAGCAACATGCTTACCAAAAAGGGAAATCTACGGAATCAGCACTAATAGAATTGACCGATCTAATAGAAAAATCCCTAGAAGACAAAGAGATAGCACTCTGCTGTTTCCTTGACATAGAAGGGGCATTCGACAACACCCCTACCAACATAATACTCTCAAGTATGGAAAACAGAGGCATTGATACCACGACCATTACATGGATCAAATCAATGCTAAGCAACAGAATAGTTCGCACGACTATCTTCGACACTACATTAGAGGTCAAACTCACCAGAGGATGCCCTCAAGGAGGAGTACTCTCACCTCTGCAATGGACCATCGTGGTAGACTCCCTCATCCAGGAACTAAATGATGCTCACCTGGAAACCCAAGGCTACGCGGATGACCTGGTCATAACCATACAAGGGAACTGCCCAAGCACCGTGTCAAGTCTCATGCAATCGGCACTTGACAAAGTAGAGTCTTGGTGCAATACCACCGAACTCAAAGTCAACGCTACTAAGACGGTAATAGTACCTTTCACTAGAAAGCGAAACCTAGAGGAGTTACATCATCCCTCCCTCTTCGGAACCAACATACCGTTCTCAAAAGAAGCTAAATACTTAGGTATAACCTTTGACCAAAAATTAACATGGAACCAGCACCTCACACAGGTAATTAGAAAGGCCAAAATTGCACTAGGAACATGCTGCAGACTAACAAGCTCCAGATGGGGACTTAAACCCAGTCAGGTTAAGTGGGTCTACACGACAATAGTCAGACCCATAGTCGCATACGGCAGCATAACCTGGCAAAAGAAAACCACCCAGGTAACATGCATAAAAAACCTTAACAGCATACAAGGCCTAGCATGTCGTATGACAACAGGAGCCCTAAAATCTACTCCCCTAACAGCTTTGGAGGCTCTACTCAACATCGAACCTCTTCACATACACATTCAAACAGAGGCAAGGGCTGCCATCCTTCGCGCCACAGAGCGAGGGAAACAGAACTGGAAGTCACAATCCCTGAGGAAACTCCACGATAACCTCATGGCCTGCCCATTGATGGCAATGCCAAGTGACGCCATCGACAAACAACTAAACTTCAACAAACTGTTCGAGGTCATTATACCGCAACGAGGGGAATGGGATAAAGCGGTACCAAAACCCCTAGGAGGAGGCGACGTCGTATGGTACACCGACGGGTCTCGCAAAGGGGGCAAAGCGGGAGCAGGTGCATACGGTGACAAACCGAAAGTCAAGGTACATCACAACCTCGGCTCCTTTGCAACCGTCTTCCAAGCAGAAGTATATGCGATCATAGATTGCGTACACCAATGCATAATGAAAGCGCACGCAAACAAACGAATTATTATACTCTCGGACAGTCAGGCTGCCCTACTGGCCCTAAAATCCGAGACCATCAATTCAAGACTGGTTCTTGAAGGCATCAAGGCAATCAACCAACTTGGATTCAACAACAAGGTCACCCTAGGCTGGGTCCCTGGACACAAAGGAATACGCGGTAACGAGAAAGCCGACGAACTGGCACGGAGGGGTGCAGAAGCGCCCACCGTGGGACCCGAACCCATGGTGGGCATTGCAAAGGCGGTAACGAGAACTGCCCTCAAAACCCTGGCCCTAAAGCAGAGTGCCGAAATATGGAACAGAGCGTCAGGGCTTAAAACATCCAAAACCCTCATTACTGGTTACGCGCAAAGATATGCAACTAAAGTGCTCAACCTAAGCAGAGTCGAAATCCGACTACTGACTAGACTACTCACTGGACACTGCAGGCTTAACAAACACCTATACACCATGGGTCTCAGTGAGTCTGCAACCTGCAGATTCTGCAATGAAGCAGAGGAAACCTCCATCCACATCCTCTGCGAGTGCATGGCACTAGCCAATTGCAGAAGTCGCGTATTGGGAGAACACATTGTCCCCTCAAATCAAGTCAAAGATCTGGAACCGAGGCACATACTACAGTTCATATCAACTGTAGGCCTCAATGACCAGATCTAGCACGGGGTTCGGCTACAATAGATCAAATATGGTCGCAGTGGCCTTAGGGAATATTACCCTCACCCCCTTTCTCAAATAATAAATAATAATACATATAAATAGACAGGCGAATTTTGAAGTCGGTTAAAAATATTTAAAAAATTAATTATTTAAATAAAGACTGCGTAACAGCTTGCTTAATACTTCATCTCAACTAGAAATTCCCTGCAATTAATAATTTTAGAAAAGATGTGTTTATTCATTTGATACACAGAATTCGAAATGTCTCCAACGTAGATGACCAATCCCTAGACTGTAATCACAATTCTTATAAACAGGAAGATACCACGATTAATTAAATTTTTTTAAAGGCTTTTTTACGCTATTAAAATTTTACTGTAATATCAATATGAAATAGTATCGTTAAGTCATTGTAATGATAATGATGATGCTGCGTCACTGTTGTGACATTTCTTGAGTGATTGAGTATTTTATTAATGTTGTTATAAAAGAGTACCTAACCCGCTACGGGTTAATTGCGCATCTACTCAAGGGCGCACCAAACCTTTCTACCTTTTAGTCTCTCACTTCATAAAAGCGTTACTACGAACACTCGTACATTTAAGGGACTAGGATAAAAGAGCAAAACATTCGGAAGCTCTGATTGTCTGCGGAAGAGCGGCCTCTATTTCCGCTTCGAGTTAATCCACAATTGCATTCTCACCTCGGAACGGGCTAAAAATGGATCCGAGTACAGCCTTCTATTCCATCTAATATCGTACGAGTGACGTTTATTGCAGACTAGTTGACCCGGTGAACTTCGTTCCGCATAACGGTCTACATTATCAGTGTTTCTTTACTATATTATGCATGTTATATACATTAAAATCTTCCTCCTGAATCACTCTATCTATGAAAAACCACCTATCAAAAGCTGTTGCGTATTTTAAACATCTAAGCATACAGACACAAAGACGGCGGAAAGCGACTTTGTTTTATACTATGTAGTGAAGATTAATTCTTTATCTGATTGACGTGTGTATGCAAAATTTCATCGCATTCCGAAGTCGGACATTGAGAGAAATTTAACTTATAAGTTTTGAAAGTATTATGTTACTTACCTAGGAACAAGTAAAGTTAAAAGAACCTGTAAAATAAATAGGATCGCAATTCAAAGAACCGCTAATTAAATGATTCACGCTCCTCCCTTAAACTTTCGGCGTTTGCCCCGCCAATTAGGGTCAATTTTCGGCTAGAACAAAAGGTCGGTTTGTCCTAAAGATCATTGGGTGGTAATTAAAACAAATAGGGTCAGAGTAGGCTCGCTCCAGGCGCCAGAGGGCGGTGCTGGCGCGAGTCTCGCCGCCACGTCGCCAACAACCCCCTCATTATAAACTTAATCTAATTATTGAATTCGTACAATGTTGTGTTTACATTTTTTTTCTAATTCGCCCCACTATACTTAAGCGAGGATGCGTAAGCGCTAAATGGCACGTTTAGGATCATATATCATACGATACGGAGTCACTGTAGCCACGTCGGCTGTGTTCTCACGCTGTTCCTTGGGGCTAAGCGACATGAGCTTGGGGCTCAGACGTCAAGGCGGTTTCGTTATTATAAAGGCATTTTAAGGCTGCCTCTTGATGATTGTCGCGGTTTCATCTGATTTTATTCGGCGGCATTTTAATCGTAATTTTAAATATTACAATTTGAGGAATTTGATTTAACCAAAACAAATTGGTGATTATGAAAATTGGTCCTACTACTTTAAAGAGGGTAGTGGTTTTTTGAATGACTAATTTGAATTGAGAGTTATCTGTGAAATGATTAGAAAAAAATTTTTCTTATAAATTCATTCTTTTTTTAAAGCTTACACCGATAGGAATGCGAAGTGAAGAATATAATTTGTAGCGTTTCTTTATTATACAAGATATTGTATTTAATGGCCACGTACTTGACAGGAGCCCTGTCCTTTCGAGCTTAAAGTCCTGGGTTCATTGCCCAGTATGTTGTGATGATGAGACATTTATATGATAGATTTCATGATTAATTTCTTTAACAGTAATAATAATCCCTACTTAGTTTAAAAACTAAAAACACGCTTCTAGCAAGTGAAATTAACAGTGCTAGATAAGATAAATCTAATGAGCCGATCGATGGGTTGTTAGCAAGCAAGCCTTGGTTCCATCTACCACCTTCGAGCTCCATCATCAGTTCAGCTCCCTGTCACAATAACATTACATTATCATAAAATTTAGAAGAGAAGTGCGTCAATTTTCGTGCAAGTAAGTAAATTAAATAAAAGTTTGTAATTATACCTAAAAATAATCTCGACCACGTCAAGTTAAGCATGTTAGAACAGGTAAGAGCTTTGCTTAAGTTTGCTCAAAATAGAGGGTTCCTTCTTCTTCTTTACAACCCATAACAGTCCCACTGCTGGGCTCGGGTCTCCTCTCACAATGTGACATAGTTCATCACGCTGGCCAAATGCGGATTGGCAGACTTCACACACCTTTGACAAAGTATAAGTAAAACTCTTATGTACGCAGGTTTCCTC
>DWOV01000059.1:0-10570 GCA_018251275.1 Niconiades incomptus | reverse complement strand
GTGGAAAGAAATTTTCTACCGACGAAGAAGTTAAGGACGCAATTTCCTCGTATTTTTCCGACATTTTTTTATGAGGGTTTAAATAACTTAATACAAAGATCTGAAAAATGTATTCGTCTTGCAGGAGAATATGCAGAAAAAGAAAAATAATTTTGACATCTTATTTTTCCTCCTTGTCCCTCATTCCGCGAACTTAAAAATGCCCCCTCGTAAATATTCCAACAGGGTTTAACTTAGTATGGAGGGTCATTACAAAATATACCAATATGAGCATAATAACATATGAAGCATAGTTATAATAATGCAATATGCAAATAACACAGAAGTATTGTCACCTTATCAATGCATCATATATATTAACAATGAATCTGTGCAGATACAATAAAATAAACGATATATTCTATTATGATAAATATATATAATCACTCACTTGCCATGCTGTCAGGAAATTGGATTCCAACTAGAATATGATTCATGACATTGGGCTGGGTAAGTGCACTACTGAGGTCAGCGGAATTATTATATCCTTTTGGTTCTGGTAACATATTTGTATCAAATAGTAGAGCTAATATGCCATTAAGATTATCCAAGGCCACCATAGCCATTGCATCTTTGGTAACTTTACGAGTCAATGGATTTTCTGGTGAAAATGCTAATGTTCCTTCACGTTTCACTGTTGTCAGATTTCCTCTGAATAACAAATTTAGATTTTTTAATCAATTTTATGAAATAGTCATAAATTTTATATCAATATAATAATTTAATGATCACTATGGTTTTTGTAGCAGTCACACTAAAGTTAATAGTGAAATAATTTGTTAAATTATAATGTAGTCTATTAGAGGTTTTAATGTAAGTTATAAAATTAAATAGTATTATGCAAGTTATAGAATGAGTGTTTTAATGATCATTTAAATATTTTACTTACAATTGTCTTCCGCTGATATTGAAATAAGTCGGAACAAAAGGTGGGTAACTGACTTCTGGTTCCGATGTTGGATCAACAAGACACCTTATGAATATTAAAAATAAAGAAAATATCACAGGTGATGCTATTTCGAAGATAGTTTGCCATTTGTGCCTTCTTTGTAGTAGGAAATTTTTCCAAATGAGAAGTTTTAGCTTCTCAAATGAAGACATCTTTTAAATCTGCCAACTAAAATTTTATAAATTTAACACAGGCACATTTAAGTTAATTTTAGGACAACTATGTTTAAATTATTAGATTCTGGTGCGAATAATTTTATTTACTAATTATTACTAAAATTTATTCATTAACCATTACTATAGTGGAAAAAAATATTTTTTTATTTATCTTTTATTTATTTAATAATTTACGAACTCTTAAAATATTTGTTTGATGTATATTATTTGTTAATAAACTGATATTAAGTAAATAAAGCTGCGCTCATGTAAATAAAGGAACATTTATTAAATTATCATCATAGTACTTACTCAAACATAACACAGTTTATTGATTAATTTATTTATTTAATAAGTCCACTCTTATTTTTGGGACAATAGTCAAGTGAAAATAAAATAAAGTCGCAAGGATACCAATAGGTATCTTTTCCTGCGTTTTAGTGATTCATTATTCATTTCATTTTTTGATTTTTGCGACTGGAAATGTCAAATGTTTAATGTCAAAGTCATAGTTTGAAACGGAAGTCTTGGTGCGGTGACATTCGCATAAAGGAAGTATATTAAACCATAGATTTAGAATGGATATAGATGAAAAAAATAATTGGTTAAGATATTGCGTAGACGAGGAACGTACAGTTGCCGGGTTTTATTTGTCCATGTCTTAATAGAACGATTGCAGCTTAATTACACAAAAAGCAATTAACTTCTATTTCCGACCAGCGCAGCGTACAACGCAGGAACAATGAGAGACGGGAGGGTACTGGAGTTAGAATACATGGTTATTGTTTTTGAATCTTAAAAATCTTAAGTATATCAGCTGTATAGGTCACGGCTGTAGAAGACGTAACTCTGACGTTTCTCTGAGTTGTTTAGGTTTGCCACCTATATGATTAATGTAAATGAATCTATAAGCTGTCGTTTGTCTATTATTGCTATTACCCTGTTACATCTGTGATTTTAGGTCATAGATGTGTCATAGACATTACACAACATAGAATAGACAAATCAAAAATAAAAATGGCGTATATGTCAGTAGCATATCAATCATCAATGTTTTCTAATTGGTTTTTATAGATAGTGTCTGTGGATAGTGTTAAATAAATGTAATATTGAATACAATTTCTACTATGTCTAATAATAATCTTTCGTCTGTTTTAAAATCTTGTTCCGAAAGTGAATTAATTAATGAAGTCGTCGAGCCGAATATGACACCAAAACAGGTGGAAGGGTCGCGATTAAAACGTACTTTTACGTTACCTCGTAATCCTTTTGGGACAACAAAAGCTACTTCTAGTAAAAACAAACTAATGGACAACGATATTAATAAGCCTGCAAGTACAACTTCCGGGATTGGAATTCCGCCAAAAGATGAGGGTGGTTTAGAAAGGAAGTTATTTAGAAGGCCGTCATGGAAGATATTCTTGAATAAAATCGCACAGAACATGCGTACGGTTAATGTGGTAAGTATGAGTTACAATTTACATCAATAAAGTTGTTCGGTATATGAATAACATTAGTCCTAATTTGCAGGTAAAGTCAAGTTCAGTAATTGTAAATGGAGATCGGGTGCCATGTAGCGGGGATCCTCCATGGCCTCCGGGGACAACCCCTGCAGCCACAGGAATTAAAAATCTAGGGAACACTTGTTATATGAATGCAGTTTTACAGTGCCTATCTCATACTGATGTTATAGCTGAATACTTTGTTTTAGACCACTATAAGGTTAGTGTAATTTTATTTTATCTCCAATGTATTCTAATTACAATCCATGTTAGGTAACTGTAAGTGGTAAGCAGCAAATAATGCTTTAATATATTTTGCAAGTATTACATCAGCATGGTTGCACATTATGTTATAACAGTGGTTTTATAATGTGTATTGAGTCAGGTGTTTCAATTTACTTGTGAGAATTTCCTCATTGATTTAACTTAAGTATTAGCATCTAAATTCCAATTATATTGGGTTAGTGCTGGCTGCTTAATTATGAAGTCTCACACCTGTTTTATTATAAAAGTTTCATTATGTTCTAGGTTGATCTTCAAAAACGGAATAAAATAAATTCAAAAAAGTATGGAACAAGAGGAGAGGTAACTGAACAATTAGCAGCATTGTTGAAAGCTCTGTGGTCCTGTCGATATATACCTGAAATGAGTGTAACATTTAAGGTATTTCCTCAATACATTTGCTTGTAATGTGCTAGTCATTCAATGCTTACTTAATGCACAGTGATGCTAGAAAGGTAATCATGACTAATCATGATCGAGTTGTATACTGTCCAAATAATAAGAATTTTCTGTAATGTTTTGTCTGTATTTTAAAGCCATGAAGCTAGATTTATATCACATAGTTCTTAATAGTAATATCTGGGATATTTCACCATATATTGCTTAATAAAGATTGCCTTTTAAATTTGTTTTCCAATGTATTCTCTTTATGAGAGGTCTTTATTGTTTATAGCTCCCTTAGATAAAGCAATATGTTTCAGAACTTGTTTCCCTATTAAAATTTTTGTTTCATTCTAATTTCAGGGTGCAGTAGAAAGACATGGTACACAATATAGAGGGAATAGTCAACATGATGCACAAGAATTTTTATTCTGGTTACTGGATAAGGTTCATGAAGACTTAAATACAGCTACCAAGAAAAAGTACAAGACAATTAAAGTAAGTTATATCAACTACACTTATTCTTCTTTACAACCCACAATTTGTCCCACTGCTGGGCTCGGGTCTCCTCTCACAATGTGAGGGGACAGGCCATAGTCCTCCACGCTGGCCAAGTGCGGATTGGCAGACTTCACACACCATTGAGAACATTATTGAGAACTCTCAGGTGTGCAGGTTTCCTCACGATGTTTTCCTTCACGGAAGCAAGTGGTAATTGATTTCTAATAAGCACGTAATTTTTTGAAAATTTAGAGGTGCGTGCCGATTTCGAACTCAGGACCACCCGTTCGGGTGACCAACGTTCAAACCTCTAGGCTATCACTGCTATTTTATCTGTAGCTGTAGCGATATCGTAGCGACTTTATTACGGAAATGTTTTTGGTTTCATATTCATCAATCTAAGTTGAACGATAGAGATTTTAATTTTTTATTATTATTATTATATTATCAGTCTTGATAGGACATCAACGATAAAACGTCGAATTATCTAAATTAATACAATTTTCAATAAACTCAATAAAAAATGTAGGTACCTAGTGTAAGTGACAATTAGGTGAGTTAAGTTCATAAAATTGTGGAAACTAAGACCAATAACCATTTCAATCATATTGAGTAGATATCCAATGTGAATATCAATTTTAGGTATGTACGACTTCGACCGAGTGACTGCAAAATTTCAGCAATTTTTAGATTGGTTATTAAAAACGAGATTTAGGTGCAGGTCTAATTTCTATATTTTATCTTCACCGATGATTTCCAAACTAGGCACGTTCGGTATGCAAAATCAATATGATATATTTTTTCTGTTTGCTTGTTTGTTACTGGACTCACCCGAAACGTTTATATAGGTTTTGATGAAATATTTTAAGTAGTTATGTATATGTATAAGAGGGGATGAGGGAGGACGACAAAAATTCCGTAGATGTCGCTGTTGTCGAAATGATTTATAGATTTACCTAAACTATTAAAGCGATCCAATTAACGTGACAAGACAACAAATAAGCAATAAGCGGGGGGGGGATCAGTACACTGCTTATATTGAAGTAGGTATAAGTCAATAAGAGACTTGTTTAATGTTGCAAACAATGGGATAAATTTTCTATTTTTAGTCTTTTTACTTGGCTACCTCCCGCAGAAACTGCACAAACCACACAAAGAGGCAATTCCAAAACAATTACTCAACTAAAGCTGTATTCAATCATCGATATCTGTTTAGGACCGACAGATAGAGTTGATGTACAATACAGTGAATTATTGCATTTCCTTATCCAAAATACATGGCCGTCCTCGCGTTATGCAACTTATTAGTATATTATACAAGGCAAAAGTAATCAGGCTAATAATGAATTGAGTTATACGGACTTTGGTCTGACAGCCTAATGACTTGATATCCTCCTATATGTTTGATTGAAGTTTGAATCCGTTGTGCATCACAGACTATTATTGTCCCACTGCCGCTGTGATCTCCTCTTGGACGTCGTTTGTTTAAGTCATTGGATATAAAACCAGATTTCCAAAAAAGTTATACCTAATAATCCCCGATTCATTATTTCTTAATTTTCAAGTGACATTATGAAGTTCGTTTAATTTTTATAAATAATACTACCTAATTTATTTTGTATTCTTACTTTAAAATTAAAGCTAAGTGTAAACGATTTCGTACCTCAAAAGGAAAATCCTTTCGCTTCGTGAGTTCGACTCACATTTGCCCTTTTTTAAGTTCAATTTAAACGCCGCGTGTTTCATTTTTGTATTTATTACTTACATTAAAAATTAATTAGAATCTACTAGGTTGCAACAAACGTAACAAATAAATGCGGTTAGCGGAAGCAAATGAGATATAAATGAGCAGGCAGGAGTACTAATGACTTTCGTTGATTAGTATTGCTTCAGCGCCTTACCGCTCGGTGGGCTCATCTCTCTTACGAAATGTTAACCCTGATACACACGAGCAACTTCGATACAGTCGACACCGGCCTCTTTTAATAGTTGCCTGTGGTCTGATTGCTATACAAGAGCAGCTTGAAGCCGACGCCGGCAACTTCTAGATATTGCATTACATCCGACTGACATACCTGAGCACCTTGAAGCAGTCGACGTCGCCGCTTATAACAGGGCTGTGTTTTTGATTGCCATACACGAGCATCTTGAAGCTAACGCCTACTCTGCCGCTTATAGCAATTAAAGGCAATTCGACTTCCGTACACGAGTAGCTTGAACCAGTCGACGCTGGTCACTTCTAGCAGCTAAATGCGGCGTAACTGCCATACACGAGCAGTTTGAACAAGTCGACGCCGTTCGCTTTTGACAGTAGCGTTGGGTCTTACTGCCATACACGACCAGTTTGAATCCGACGGCGGTTGCTTCTAGCAGTTGTTTTTGGTCCGACTGCCATACACAGACAGCTTGAAATAATCGTTTCATACACGCGCACGCCGATTGTGAAGCTACCGGCAGCACTGCTTGAAGCAGCCCGTGTATGCGCAGCCTTATTGTATGAAATGGATTCTTGCACTTTGCCCTATTTAGCTTGTTGGGATACTTGCTGATTTACGAATATCTAGCTATGTAAGCGGTCCGTGTATGGCTAGACTGAGGGGTGAATCCTCTATTGATAATGGACGCTACATAGGTATTTTTAAAATCGTTATTTATGAAACAATTTAAGGTGCAAATCATTGACTTTTATATTACTAACGTGAAAGCCGGGCTTACTGGCTCTAAATTTGTCTTCAAATTGTTGGTCCTAAAATTGGTCCTAAAATACATTAACGCAAGTAAACGTGTCAAAGTCGCCAGGCGACCGAGTAGCAGTTCCCTGTCAAACGCTACGTTTTGTTTGTATAAAAATCATTTATATCAGTTAGGACGAGCGCATCATTACTTTTGAAATCATTGATGTAAATACTAAATTTATCGGCCTAGAATAATCCAGTGTCTGTCCAATTTAAGTAATGTATATTTAATTAAGTAAGATATGGGAACTCACGGCACACTTGTCGGCAACTTTGTAATAGTAGCAGAACTAATTGGAAGTAATGGCACTTAATAGTCCTCTTACGGTAGTTATTGAATGGCCAACCCATTTTTGGCGAATAGAGTCAGGAATCTACAGACAAGATTCCATACATTCAATTCAAATTGAGATTTTTAACTAATCATGAAGAAGCGGCGTAATGCCAATTCAAATTTAGAATGCCGTAAAGCTTCAACCCGATTAAATTTAAGGCCGATAAGATCATATTGAAGTAAGAATTAGGAATATTTAGAAATGTCAAACTATGCTACCTTAATAAGTGGTTCTAAAGCCCGTTCGAATGCTTTATTCTATTGATTTTTTTATTCTTACTTTAATACTAATAGGGACTCCATATTTGTGAATTTCTGTATAATAGGTAGGTAAGTACTTGATCCTCGAAACCACTCATCCGATTTCTATTTCACAAGTAGAATGCTACATATCGCTAGTTACATGTATTGGCTATATTTTATATATATTTTTTAAGAGTAATTATTATTAAACCCGTGTGAAAACGGGGAAGGCCCTAATCACTACACAGTATAAAACAAAGTCGCTTTCTCTGTCCCTATATCCCTATGTATGCTTATATCTTTAAAACTACGCAACGGATTTTGATGCGGTTTTTTTATAGATAGAGCGATTCATGAGGAACGTTTTTATATGTATAACATGCACAATATAGTAGAGAAACACTCATAAGTACACTGTTAGGCGGAACGACGTTCGCCGGGTGCGCTAGTGTTAAATAAAATGGTTTGGTAAAAAGTAATAAACACCTATCGTTTCGTTATACTCCTGAAACTCTATATCCATCTCAAGCTCTCGTAGGCTACTTTACACAAGTTTCATTGCTGCTTTGTCGGAATTGCACGCCCATTTTTTATTTTGTAGACATGAGAAGAGACTAAATAGGTCGTAAGGTATATTTCATGCCGCTAGGAGGCTGGCCTCGATCTGTCAATGGCGCACTACTGAGCATGGGTCTCTTCTAATAATTGAAGATGCCAAGAGCTAGGTGATTAAGGTTTCCCTATAAATATATATATATAACGAAAACAGCCACGAGCCTAAACAACGTTTTCCAGGACAGCTAGTACCTATAATAAATTTAATTAAACGCACTAGCTGGCCGGAAATGTATATATTTGTACAAAACATAATAATATATCAATATAGGTATTGTTGCTTTATTCAATAATCTTCATTGGGTACAATTTTATTCACATTTTTTTGCCTAAAATAATTACACTAAAAAAATCAATTAAAATGTATAGTGACCTATGCATTTATTCATGTGTTTATGTACCTACTCGCATATATTATAAATATTTATATTGTATAAATTCGATTTAATAATCTTAATACATAAAATATTCATAATGTCAGCATCCCTTAAATACTTAATGTCGTATTTTAGGGATGCATGGCGAGAGATATCCTATACATAATTTAGGTAATTTATGTTCTGATAAACAAACATTATTATTTACCCAAAAGGAGCAATATCTGATAATTTGGAAATATACAATTCTGCCATTGATATAAGATATATTAACCAAATGTTTAAATATTAATAACCTTATAAAATTAAATGACGTATTCAGCAGTATATTTCCACAGCACCATTATCTTCAAAGAACAACCATTTGGTTTAATTAACAATAGAATCATTAATGTAATTACCGCGATTAAATAATACGAAACATCGTAATTATACAACCAATAAGATTTTGCGCGGACGTCGATGTAGTTCGATTTGTATTAACGTACGTCGTTAAAAGAGTGAAACCCATTTTGCTTTCATCGCTCCGTGTGAAGCATTCAATTAGATAAAATAAAAGCGAATCTCGCACCAATTAAAATGGATAACAGCCGACGCGGGCCGAAGGTAAACGATGATAGCCGAGAGTACCCGAGAGTAGCCGATTGTAGCCGAACGTTCGCGGCCGCCAGCGAGGTCGGCCCGCGGGAAGCGCGTCACCCAAGGTAAGTTCTTTTCCCGCCAACTACGTCACGTTAGCTTTGTAGTTTATATTGTGTTGCTAGTTTTAAGACAGAAAATGACAACATTATTAGAATTATAACGCGTTGTTAACATTAATTTATTTAGTTGTCATAAGACGAGATAAAATTGAGTAGGTACCTACTACTTGTTACAATATCCTACTTCAATAGTATGGCATTGGCATCTTAAGGTAACTTTTTGGTGGGTCTTATAATGAATTGGTAAAACCAACGTAAATCCCTGTTTCCTGAATACTGAATAAAATAATGCGGTTACCCTTATAATTTCATCAATAAATAAGTAGTTAATATTTTTTTATTATTTTAGTACAATTTTTTACAGTGTCCTGTTGGTGTTATCTATTGTCGATTTAACTCTATAGTACTTTCTCCATTCCATTCAACTTTATATTTATTCAAGATCCATCTTTACACATTATTACACAATCGTAACGCTATAATGATTTTATGAATATAATTAATTCAAATTAAATTACAACAGTACAATAGAATCAGTTTTAAGAGGTCAATTATAAAAAAAAGAAAATTAAAAAAAAAGAAAATTTTAACTGTCTACATTAAATGAAGCAAACAATTATTTAAATTGCTTAAACTGCTTCATTTAAAGAAATTCTTTAAACTGCATCATTCTCTTACCCTAAGCCTCCTTAACTATGGTGGGGCATACCCGTGCTCTCTGCTGGACCATTAACAGCCTAAAGCCATATGTTAACCTTCATCGTAACCCACGAATCGTATTGAAATAAAATCGACGAGCCTAAGAACATGGCAAGAATACAAAATAATAAATAGCACATATAATGCTCCAAGTTACGTAATCGAAGTATAAACTGGCCCTATTTTTAACAGCCCCTCTAGACAAGCGCCTTTTCTGATGTTGTTCACACCAAACGATACGTCAATAAAGACGCCATGTTTTTTCCACATCTAATGTCATTCCCATACATTTTAGTCGTATCGTCTGACGTAAACGCCAACAAAAAAGCACTTGTGTAACGGGACAGTTACAGGATAAAGGTTTTGTGCATTCCGAGAATTATTTTATTTACAGAGTAGCAAGGGCCTGAGTCAGCGCGGTCAAAGGTGGCCTTAAATTTTCAAGGCAAGGTCAAAAATCAATGTCAAAAACATGCGTGTCTGGTTTGAGTGTTTAACCACATTTAAATAAAATAAAAATAACGTTGGACACTCATAACCACACTAGGACTCTCTGTTGTTGGTGTCGTGAACGCATAAAAACACACACACCCAGACCGAGGACAGAAATTATATTGTATGCTGATAGTAAAAATTTTTGATTAAAACTCTTACGTCATTGACGTAAACCTGAAGAAAACTCATGATATGTTTCTGCCTCGCTGGGAATCGAAGCCAGGATCCATTGAAAGGTAGACCGGCATTGTGAGTAGTGTTATTCTTTATCTTGCAAGCATCATGGACGATGGTTTTTGTTCCTTTTATGTTTTCATTTGAAATCTTAACATAAAATTTACCGGAAAAAAATATTGAACATTGTTTTAAATTAATTCCAAAATTAGTTAGTACTGTTTAAACTACACTTTACTAGCAGAGAGCCTCCACAAGGCACGTTGCGTTATTGTTGCGTCGACGGAGCGTTGTCGCTGCGGCGTTTTACATACAAACATAATGAGCGGTGGATACGATGCGTTACTTTAATGTACTCCTACTAGTTTTGCATGTGACTAACAGTTAA
>DWOV01000058.1:0-10624 GCA_018251275.1 Niconiades incomptus | reverse complement strand
AATCGACTGGAGAAAGAAGGTAATTTGCGACAATTATAGTGATCACTAATTAAATACCGAACTGTGCGTCATATCCGTAAACTTTCCAACTAAAGTTTTCTATTACCTTGCGATTCTATATCCAAAAGACTTAACTGTGATGTAATGCGACCAGGTGGCGGAATTATATGACAAACTAGGATTAAGTATGGTGTAATGCGAGGACGTGAATAATATATGCTGACTCTATATTTGACCTGACGTTTATCAACAATAACAAGTTGTAAGCCACTTTATAAACAGTTTTCAAAAAAGACTAATATACCTACAAATTATTGAGAGCAGCAAAAATAGTAAATCTTAATACTAACGCCATGTATTAATATAGTGAATAGCTAGGATTACCTATAGCTCATCGACAGACGAATTTCAGATTAGTAACTTACATGTTCCTAATTGCCTATTAAAAAAAAAACTTCCAAATTGACCTAAAATATTGGAAGCTGGTACAGAGAAAATTTATCAAGCAGACGACATAAAAACTGGAACGGTACGTCGAGGCAATCGCGTCCGGAATCCCTTATTATCAGCTGCCCATAGAGAGACACTGTCGACTGTCGATTGACCCAACAATGTACAGGTTTACCATTACCGAAAGTGAAAGCCGATATATGAGACTATGCTCGATGCTAATCGAAGCGCACCGGCACCTCCCCATGCATATGCAATGACATCATTCCAATAAACCAACCATTGGCATTAAATATTCAAAGCCGATCCAAATGTAATGAGGCAGACGTTAAGAGAATGGCTGAATATATGTTACGATGTGGTATTGGCATTGAAAACTTAGTACTGATATAGGCATATACGTTGGTTGAAGGTTGATATAGGGAATTTTGAAGTTAATATTTTGCGATATCTAATTTCCGGTTCTAGTTTGTATCTACTTTATGTTTTAAGTAACAACTATGGAAATACCGAAACGAAAAAAATTTGGAAGAAATCCGAAGAGTTACAGGTGCAACGAATGCATCTGAAGCCTTCCCAAAAACATGCTTATAGTAGTTTAGTAGCACTAAGTCACAAGCGAAACTGTTTCTGATTAAAGCGACAGACAAACTATTGATAGGTGATTAATAGCAATTCCATTATAATTTAGATTACTGAGACTGACGTAATAATACTTCAGTCAGGTATTTTCATATTGTCGGTGTCAAGGCTTAGTGTCCCCTGAAACCTAAGCGCTCAGATAAATTACTTTTAGCGGCCACATTGCGTGATCGTTCACAATTACTCGATGTCACAGGGAACGAACACTTGCTAGAAGACCCAATGTTCATATGGCTTCAACTCATGCCGATTATTGTAATTGATTAAATGGTCTACGCCAACTTCGCGTACTTTAAAAGCTTAAGACAATTGGTTAATACGTGCCGACACAGTTAAATGCAGGCCCACATCGAACATTGATTGAGAGTGGATAATGTTGTCATTTCTCCACTGGTAATTGAGTTAAGACAATAGTATACAATTAAAAATAAACCTACACGAATGAGGCAATGTACGTCTAGGTCTTTTGAGTGAAGACAAACGACCTTTACTAACAGTGAGTAAATCGAAATATAATACATCATTAAACAACAATAGTATTGTATTAAACGTATAGAGACAATCAAATAACGCTGCACACGCGTAGCTTTGCACTGAGATTCCATGTGCGGTGAGTGCCATGGACGACACACAGACAAGACACACACCCAGAACGAGAAGAGAAATTTAAATTCGTCATTCAAATATATGCCTCGCTAGGAAGCGAACCTAGGACCCATTCATAATGGTCCAGCGTGGTAACCGTTGCGCCATACGAGTCGTTCAGTATACATTCCTACTGATTGAATGTGAAAGTACAGATCACTGTGTCATATAATAATTTATTTTTCTCATAGGCTGTCAGAGAAATTGATCGAAAAAAAAAATCTAGAACTCATTTACTGCTTTAAATTAAACTAGTGCGTAAAATTGACAATGCCTGACTGACTGTCTGTTAAATAATGGAGCGAATATTTACACAAATGCATACGTGTTTTGGTGTCAAAGAGTTGAATAAATAATACAGTATCCTCGTACGCCGTATAACTTGTTTCGTTAACATAACCAGTATCGAGCTGTGACATGAGTCACACAAACTAACCATACTCACTTATTTAGCTCCTAGACAAACCACAGATACTGTAAATAAACAAGTCTTGTGACTAAAATTTACAATTAAGGAGGTAAATAACGATAGGAGCTAATAACAAAACTGGTCGATGGAACTAAACTGTCTATAACATTTCCAAAGAAAAATGAAGCTATACACAATTACTCCGACGTGAACGCAAATATGGATGGATGAAATGATATAGAAGTAAATTTTGCTTTCTTTACTTTCAGAAGAGGTTTTAGGCCTTCATTGGAGCGCCCCATACATAGAGAGAAAGGAAGTGAAATATCCGATCGAGCAGCGGAGGTGAAAGATATTCTTCGAACATATTAAGAAACTATATTTTGCTAACTACTTCGGCCATAATAAAATGAAATCTTGGTATGTAAGTTTCTAAATGGATATATGAACTTTGCAGTAATTTCTCAAGTTTTTGTGTGACCAAGCGCAGTATTTCCAAATACAACATTACTTGAATTAAAGAAGAAAAGAAACGAGGAAAAGATTATCAGGTATTATAATAACGTAAATGAGTTCTTCATTAAAACTTAATTCAGACTTAGTTACTATCTATATACATATATTACAGATTTCATATTATTTTGTGGACAAAATATCTATAAATTGCACCAATCATTACCGATCACATACATCATCACATACGTAAAACGTTTAATGTATTTCAAAACATAACACGAACACGTACTAAGAATACTAGTTATATGGAAAGCTAAAGGAAATTCGAGCTCTTAACATTTTCGCTGCTATTTCTGACACAAGTTAAAACGTCGGGTGTACAAGAGTAGGTACTCAAAACGTTCATCTACATCACTTCAGAGTAAATTTCTTTCTATGACCTACATTTCTAGACGTTTTATTTTTCGTGCCGGTAAATTTTTAGTACGAGTATGAGTTTTATATGATAGTTAAAGAAAATGTTTAAGGTCATACTGAAGTTTACTTTGAAATGAAACGAGTTCCAAATTGACAGTTTCTGGTAAAACAAGGAATCTAGCGACTTCTCCCAAAACTTCAGACAAGTTTTGATTGAAAAGAAGATCGTTGATGTGGTAACTTTAATATTAACCTTCCTATAATCGCGCGTTGGTCTCTCAGACTGACACACCAATCAATCACTGTTTTTTCAAAACTAGCCATGTTATGAGTTTGAAGTTCTTAGTATGTAGCTTCATTATTTGTCGCCCTCCGTCGTTTAGTATGGCCTAAGTGCAGTTGTGAAGTGGACAAGTATTGTTTCGGTGCTATTATCGGTCTGTGAGACCGACGCGAGTATACGTGTTACAAATTTTGGTAAGTTGAAATTTTTAAATTCTGTTTATTATTCAATGAAATGATTATTTAATTATATTGGTATATTTTACTTAATAAGTATAATGTATAACAATACTTTAGAAAAGTTTTTTTATTGTTTTAGCCAATCCTGTGTCCACAATGGACGACGAGCGAATAAGGGCGTTATGGGAAGGTAAAGATACAGATTCAAATCATGATGACGGGAGTGATAGTGAGGTGGAGGAGGCGTTAGAAGTGCAACTTGAAAATACTGACACTGAGCAGGAGGGTGATTCGTCAGAAGAATTAGAAGAAAGTTTGGATATTTTCATAAACTTCTATATTGGTAAATTGGTAATTTGGTGGCCGATGGTTATTTTTTACTCTCTCATAAATGTTGAGGGGATAAATTCTTACATATTATATGGGCTCTACAATGTGGACATAAAAACCAACCGCAGGAAGTTTCTGGAGAAGCTTTCATATGATCTCATTATTCCTCATCTGAAAAAACGCGCATCCGTTTTAAGTTTGCCAAAAACACTTAGACAGAGGATACTAGAAATATGCAAAATTGAAAATCCTCTTCCTTCATCTTCTGGTAATCATCCTCAAGGCCGTTGTTCATTTTGCTCTTCAAGAAAAAATCGTAAGACCAGATACAACTGCATAACTTGCAAGAAATACTTTTATCTCGAGCATGCGATTATGGTACGTTCCGACTGTTATACCAAATTACATCATTAGTGATTAACGCTTTTCTTTGTATTATTATTGTTTTTCATACTTTAAATTATTATATTTCTTAAGTTTTTTCTTAGTTGACATTATGAAAAAAGTTTAAATCGGTTTTTCACAACTATATGTTAAAAAATAAGTTTTTTTAAGAGGCTGATTTACAAGACTGTTTCTATACAATAAAAAAGTTATATAGATATAATTTCTAGTTTTTTTATTTTGTCATATCCTCTTCTTTAAAACAAGTATCAATAATACTAACAAATAACATTATTTCATTATGTTAAGCAACATTAACTTTTCGGTCTGTGACACCGTGCGCGAGTATACGTGTAATGTAAAACCGCGCGAGTACAGGAAGGTTAAAAATGCAATCTAATTTCATTTAAGGTATTAATTTAAAAAAAAATAATGTACAACTTATCTACAGACTTTCTGAAATTCATTAGGGGTGTATGTTGTATTTACCTGTTGTTAGTTTAACGTGTAGCCTAGGATAATTTCTTTTATAATCCCGAATGTTTCTTCCACGTTAAAACAGTTGGTAGACAAAATAAATTCTATAAACACAAAACATTTCTTAATAATCAAAAAGGGAATGTGAAGAATGCATTAGATGTACATACGGTAAAACTCACATTGTAAAACAATGAAAACAAAATTGTACACGGTATCAGTTAAATCTAGGAACAAGAGGATTAAGTCAACAGAGGTAATTGGCATTGACTCGAGAACGGTTTGATTTGAAAGTTCTCGAGTTAGCCGTTTGATTTCAATTCAAATGCACTATCAGTAGATGAGAGCTTTGGCTAAGTGCACTTCGATTTCCATTTGCAAGCTGTCTGTAAGGCACTGTTTGTCTAACTGATTCAAGATTTAAAGAACTTAACCAAATTCTTTGACTAAATTCAAATAATGAAATATTCTGATTAGAGTACATTTTATTTCTAAAGGCCGGAACTGAACATCTGTTTGAAGCCAGTAATAACCATTGGATCGTGTTACATAAATCAGTGGTGATCTTGACTGGTCGTCGTTTAATTGTAAGTTTAGTAAAGGAAGCCATACGCTAGCCGTATACGAACCGCTTCAATAAGTAGCTATCGGCAGCTTCGAGCGGTCCGCGTGCTCGATTGTATGAACCGACCGCTTCAAGCTGCGCCTGTATGGCGATCGGAGCGCAATCATTAAATCCCGTCATTCATTTGTGTCAAACAAAAATAGTACCGGTCTCAAGTAGTAAAATTAATGAGTGTCACCACAAAATAAGAGAGTACAGAAGTTAAACTCATGTTTGTACCTCACTAACTCATTACTCAACAGCGACAATCGTCGACCACGCTACATTTTGCACAGATTGACAATTAAATTAAATGCTTGCGTAATAAATAATTATGAAATTATGGTAAAATGACATTAAAATTATAAATATATCTTTAAATTTTTTTAGACACCTCTATAGTTAAATTTTATTATCATATACCTGATCCGTCTAGTTATTAATAATATTATTACTTTAAAACTCACGCCTAGTAATGCAATAGGTTTCCCACAAAGTAGACTGCAAAAATATACCATTTGTTGATTGTACTAATTAAATTAAAACAGATATTTGGACTTACAACAACGTACATCTTCTGTAGATAAATACATTTTAAAAAAGGATAATTCTCTGTTTAGTCTAGAACCTAAACAACCACTACTAGGACATTTACAATAACTTCGTATCGACGCGTGCTGTAGGCGAACGCTATAAGAACGACGAAGAAGAAGAGTATGTAAAGACCACTACACATGCTTGTTACTCAACGGTTTATATCATACTTATGAGTAAATAAACAAACTAAATGACGAACCCTTTCGTGTTTCTACAGCTGTGTATAAGTATTGTAAACCGTTAACTATTCCACTCTTGATTTTGTCGATAACAAAGTATCATAACATACGAGTTTCTCGCCTTGATATCTATTTCCGGCGGCATCAAATTTACGTGACATTTAATTTTATAATCAAGCTAACTCATAAGTTCAAAAATATTAACAAATATATGAAAATAATAGTATAATTTTTATCACCAGCGTGTGCAGCCAACATGAGAATATAAAATTTTAAAAAAGCAATTTATGAATGCTTTGTGGACACTTGTTTAATTTGCAATCTTCTAAAATGTACCTACATCGGGTTACATGTTAGTAAATTAAAAGCACGCGTGTATTAGATAAGGGATTTTGGGTCCACAAACGAGGTAAAAAACCGACTTTAAGAGGAATTGTGTTGATAAAGAAGTTATTATGTATGTTCAGTTAGTGGGTAGAAGACAATAGATAATTATAAAAAATTAAAATTTTCAGAAAACCTAATGATTAACTTTAAATTTTTATGTGTTAATAATGCTATTATAAACAACAAATAGAAATATATATAAAAACAAAGTAATGTTGAGTTGAAGAAGAAAATTGTATTGCCGAAAATGTGTGTCTATATTGGTTTTTATATTGCTATAGAAATGTATCTTACAAATATTATAACAAGAATAGTGAGAAAAAAACGGGCTTAGTTTTTTAAATTGAATTATATATTAATACAGATTGCATTCACAAAAGTCACTCAAATTGAGTTGTTTTACTGGTTTTATTTTGTGTGTGCGTCACGCCTATTTACGTGAGGGACTGAGGGTGTGGCCGCCGTGCGTTGGTGTATGAATCAAGATACATCACGAGGTTTACTTCTGTCTTTGTGTAATTTGTGGTGATACTTTGTGACTTTTTAACATGACAGTTGGCATTGGAATTTGACATATTTGTCATTATTCTTTGACATCGTTAATTGAATGGAAATAATGGAATGGAAATTGAAAGTATTAAAATGGAATCGGCTCGTTTGTGCAGAGAAAATATCAAAATAAAATAAATATAGTTGTAGTTTTAATGAAATTCCGTCTATTTTTTAAAATATTGCATTATATTGATCCATGATCGTTTTCATTTCTGAGTTTTTAAGAAAACAGTAAATGTCTATTTTGTACTGAAAATAAAAAAAGGATGTGCTGTTTAGTGGAATGAACATTTAGATAATCCAAAAAGTAAGACGATAAAAAAATGGCAATCGTGAAGACTCCTGTATTGAAAGTAATATTATGTGGTGAATACGGTGTGGGAAAAAGTTCCATATTTCGACGGTTTATAAATAACACATTCATTCCTAATTCGGACCGCAGATCTACACTGGGCTTGGACCATTTCGAAAAATTATACGAAGTTGCAGATAAAAGCGTCAAGGTTAGCAAATTCATCATATTTTTAAGTCGACGTTATTTCTAGTGTTCAATTAAATGGTTTCCATATTCAATAAATAAATGTACCTTAGTTACAGCTATGGGATACTGGAGGTATGGAACGAATTGCTTCAGTTACTTCAAGCTATTACAAGTTTGCTGAAGCAGCTATTTTAGTGTTTTCTTTGGACAATGCTTCATCATTCCATGTTCTCAGTCAACATCTCTTGGATATAGTGACATATGCTGAAAATGCAAAAATATTCTTATGTGGGAACAAATCTGATTTGGAAGGATCATCACCACAAGTAACAGATGCCGATATAGAAAATTTCTGGTAAAAACATAATATATTGAAGTTCGCTTAGTGTAAATGATATACTTTTAAACTTCAGGATGGAAACATTTTTAAAATCTATTTAGAGTATTTCCCATTTTCTTAATAACTCAAGCTGAAACACCTAGTATGCATACTTTTTTTATATAAAATAAATGAAGTCTGCAAGTAGCTACAATGGTATCTGCTGTAAAATAATAGAACCTCTAGTTCCTTTATATGGAGACAAGTTTCTGTTTGATGCCTAGTTAATATCCTATATTACACAAAATGTTCTGTTGCATGTCTGAGAACGCAAATTAACAATATCATAATTAGCATAACTATATATTCTTTTTTTTCCAGCGAACAGTGCCACAATTTGATCAGCTGTACTTACAAGACTTCTTGTAAAACTGGTAAAGGCATTGAGGAAATGTTTTCTGATATAGCCCTACAGTTGGTGGAATCTAACAGATCTAGAATTGAACTGCAGACCTTGGACCACAATAGTTTTAAGATATCTCAGCCCGATCCACCAGATGAACCACCTTGTAGTTGCTAAAATATTATCACATTCACACTTTAACATTAAAAAATAATCAAGCTTCTTTGGCAAGAACCTGGCGAGGTTCCATTGCATTGTAATGTGTGGCAATGTTATTTTTAAACCTTTGGTCAAGACTGGATAATGTCACAGGCACTCTTGTGGAGATTATTACACACAAGCAAGTTGATTTGATTTAAACCTTTGATATGACTGTAATGCTAGTATTAACTAGACTGATGCTTTAAAACATTTTTTTAATGCCATGACAACGATTAATAACTTAAGGAGATAGGTGTCGTAATTATTTTATTATAACTTCTTTTGACAGTATTCATCACAAAATTCTGGCTAATATAATTTAAATGATAATTATTTTCAGATAAATTTATAAAGAGATATTTTATAAGGCATATTTATGTGACATCATTGTTTGTAGGAATTGTTGAACATAATTATAGATTTCTTTTATAAATTAAAGTTTTTTAATTTAAAAGCTTTAATGGATTGCCAGATAACATGAGGACTTTATATGTCTCACATTTTCAATATGAACAATCACAGTCTGATGTTTTACCTTTAGCAGCTCATTATATTCATATTGTGAATAAATAAATTACGAAAATGCAACTTATGAACATGCTGGCACTGTAAAAATAATGACTATTCTGCCTTATGCTAACAAATTTGTCAATAGACATTGTGCTGGTAACAATTTATATGACTAAGTATAGGTTGCTGATAAGTATACAATTCTTTGTCAAAATCTAATCAGGATACTTGGTTGTGCATGCAATATTCTAAAACCCAAATAAATTAGGTGTTTATACAAAAGAATTAATTTAACTCAATAATAGTAATCAAATCTATTATGAAAATTATTTTGCACAAGTATGCAAAGTTCATCATTAAAGTCAGTAATAGATATTAGATAGTGACTGCAAATTGCAACTCCTTGAATCTCATAGTTTAATTAATGCTTTTATACTTTAACATTAGGAAATGGTATTATTTAACTGCATTTCACTTTTATTATTAACCAGTAATAACTAATAATTTAATTTATTATGTTTATATACAATAGTAATTTATAATTGCATTAATATTTCTGTTATAACAATTTAAGTATAACTAAATGGTAATATAGTTTACTTTCATTGTTATTGTATTACAAGCTAAATGTGTTAAGTACCTGTTGTTTTGCTTATAATTATGTTACTATATTATTAAGTTAAGGTTTTTTGTGGTTTGCATGTTGTTATAATCATAATTGTGTTGTGTGTATTAATATTAGTTAGTAAAGATTTTATTTCAATTAATACATATTATAAACATGTAATCCAATATTAAGTTTTTCTACTTAATTCATTTTTTTATTGGGGTATTAAGCAGTAGACTGTCTGCAATTGTACAGTCTAGAATTAAACATACCTATTGACATCAATAAGACTTATTAAAACTTATGTGTTATTTTGTGTATACATATGTAGTATGTAAATGATAATTATTTATTTCTCATCACAATATTGTTTAATGTTATGCAACAAAATTGATACAGTTATATATTTTGTCACTAATAATTTTTAGGATTCCGTAAAAAAATCGGAACCTTTATAGTTTTGCCATGTCCGTCTGTCTATCCGTCTTTAGCCTAGCTCAAAAACCCTTAGGGCTGAAAATGTATAATATGGTATGAGTATACATATTATTCACGACGACAAACAGTAAAATAAAATGTTTACGAAAAGTTTTTCCACAGTACCTTTCTTAAGAAAAAAGTGATGAATTTTTTATTTCGCGTCTACCCCATGGTTAGGGTATCGTTGAATAGGTCTTTAAAAAACATTATGGCTTTGCTAAGTACATTCTTTGGTTTAGAGGTCCGTTAGGGAAATATTAAAGTACAAATATTTTTATCAGAGTCGAGTCTCGCCCCTCCTGCTGGCTAAACGGCCCATCCGTTTTCTGAAAATCTGAGAAACTTCACAACACAATTCGCAACGCACATAATTTTAATTAGTTTTAAAGAAAAACTTTCACATGCCATTAGGTTTAACATACCTATTAATGAGTAATTAAGCAACTACGGGACTATACATTGTGCGTGACCTAATTTTTAATTAATTTAATGGTATTTTTTGAAGCGTTCATAGCTCGGCGTCTTGCGTCGATCCTAAATGATCGATAAAGTTAAGCAATTGCGGGCACGGTCCAAAAGCAAATGGGTGACCGCTCTTGGCAAAAATTCTTGATCGCTTCTGTGTATCGGAG
>DWOV01000057.1:0-10626 GCA_018251275.1 Niconiades incomptus | reverse complement strand
GGAGTATGCTCTAGGCCTCCTCAGTTATGAGGAGAGACCCGTGCTCAGTAGTGGGCCATTATTGGGTTGAGGCCAAAAGTATATTTTATTAATGAACTTGATAGGTGCTTGAAATTCCTAATCGCCAAAGAAATTAAAATGTTAATCTAATTTTATTGGATACTAATATCGTCACAATAGATGTATATTTTTATGAATGCTGTTTTGTACATAATTCACTGTGATAGAATTAAAAAACTAATCAGAAATTATCCGTTCTTTTTTTATGTAACGCCCAATTCCTTCAATATGAAAACCTCCCTACTATACATAAACTTTGGTAGATAGTACATAGAAAGGTACTTATGACTAAAGTTATCTCTTGATTACGCTGAGACTAATGGCCTCAAAATAATAACGACGTAAATAAATTGCGTAACGCAACACAAAGTTGCTTTCAAATTAATCTGATAAGGAGAGTAGCTACCTGCATTAAGTAGGGCACGTGATCCATAGAAATAAGGCTTCATATAATTAAAAAGGTGTTTTAAATATTGACGTTAAGATTTGCAAGCATGATTGAGCACTTGTTTATTAAGAATAGCTGACCATATCTAACATAATATGGAGTGAGGCCTGTGAGCTCTTCGAAAATGGATGAATGAAAAGTCGGATTGTCAGTTTTGAGGGATATTGAAGAAAATATGTGTGTGTGTGTGTGAGCGTGTGTATAAATATATTTTTTTCACTTGATCTATGTATTAGTTTGTTTTGCTGTTTTAAATGATTCTACATTTAATGGAATAGATGACTAAACTAAACTCCAGTTTTATTTATTACTCTGAAAAGATTATTTAAAATCCAAATAAAACACAATAGCCATTTAAAATTGAATTATATTTAAATGAAATTAAACAATCAGAACTAAATGCTAAAAATATGAAGTAACAGTTTCGGCCGTTACGATGATTTTAATAGACATTATGAAACCTCCATTGATCCACTTTGAATGTAAACTAAACAATAAAAAAATAACATTGAATAAACACGAGTAATCTTTCCCTCAGTTGGTCAATTCAAGTGTCCTCTCTACTCTGACACATCAATTGTTAACCAGCCTTAGGGTCATTCCGTTTTACGTTGTCCAAACTTTGGGAATCAAGATGCTTTCCTCAAGTATCCCGTTTTTCACTGTCGTTGACGGCTCTAGCGGTTGAAGATGAAGGTTGGATATCTTTCTCCTTTCCCATCCGCTGTTTGCTTAACTTGCCCATTCCTGGTTGATATATTGGGAGGCTAGGACGATCCTGTGAAATGATTTAGAAATACGTGATTAACATAATACATTTTCTTAACCATGACTGAAGCCAAAATGAATTGGTTAAAAAAATAATAATTGTAAAATAGATGTTAGCCGCATATAGATTAACCAATGACATTCCACTTCAACAAAGAGTGTCCAGTGTACATTTAGTATCAGTTTGATTTAATGAATCAGCAAAGCAGAGGAACTACCTATAGGTATCCTCACTATAGTGTGGCCAACTTATTATGCTAATAAATATCCAAACAAATTGATTTATAGATAAGTTGGAATCTTTTAAACTTAATTTATCTAGAATCGTCAATCATCTGCTCCAAAAATTTATTTCTGATATTTTCTAATTTTATAACATGTTTTATACAATTACTTTTATCCTTATTTCTTTAAAGAATTCAAAGAAACCAGGTTTTGGCTCCATAATTATTATGAATATTAAGTTGTTAAGAATAACTATGTTGAACTCTAAATTAAGCGCCGAATGTTTGTAATCCATATCTGGTACCACAAAATCAGAGTTTAATCACAAATCACGACTGTAGCCATTTAATTGCATTTGTTAGTATAAGTTAATGCAATGGATCCGCGGGAATCCAACCCTGGTCTCAACCAGAGCGCCTTGTAATCCGACACGGTTAAATTTGAGTATCTTTATGGACAAGTGACAATAACGTAAAGTTATTATTTTTTGTAAGCTTTACAGCAAGGATCAGCAACCCACAGCCGGCGGGCCGCATGCGGCCCGCTAAACGTGTTTATGCGGCCCGCCAAGCATTTCTAAAATTGAATATATATCGAATTTCTCCCATCAATATATTTTTATAAAATTAATCATAATAAAACGGTAGTACGTACTAAAACGAAATATTTTTCTATTTTAATCCGATAGATCGATACTGCCCTGCATAATGTTTGTCGGATTACCGCGGATCTATTGTGATAGAAAAAGAAAAAAACCGGAAAAGTATCAGAATAATAATAAAACCACTGACAAAAACTATATTATGATACTTTAGTGCAGATCAGTTTTTACCTAGTCTCGTTGGCCGCACTTTAGAATGTTATTACGTAGGTTATTCGCCAAATTTTATCAATACTTAGTGGCTTCAAAAGGGACATCACAATTATTAACACAGAGAACTAATACACATTTGATAATTAACATCCACATTATAAACTATGAAATTAAATCCTACCACAATTTAGTTCTATAAAACACCAACAAAATGCCTTAACATACCTTATTTCTGATTCTACGTTCGCTACGACGCTCACTACCGTCAACCTTGTCTTTTTCTTCAGAACCTTCACGTTCAATGGATTTACCTCTGTCCTCAACAGATCTTTGTCTTTTTAATTCTATATCCCCACCAACAGAAGTATCATCTGATTCTACACTTTCTCTTCTTATCTTTGAACCAGTAGGTACTAAGGTGTCGGTTTTACGATCTGTTTTAGATGATATTACTTTCAAACTATCATCATTGACTGGTTTACTCAGTTTTTCATCTAAATGATTTTCGTCGAGTTTTACTTTCTTGTCCATACTATCAATGATTTTAGCTAAATCATCAGTTTTGACTTGAGGAAGTTGAGTAAAGGGTTTTATATCGTCGTGATTCAGGAGTTTGGGCTTAATGTCTGAAGCTATAATTTTACTGATTCCTGTTATTTTATCTGATTTTATACAATCAGTCTGCTTTATTCTGTCCTTCCTTGTATCACTATATTTTTTGCTCTTTTGTTCGCGTGGAGATTCCTTGAACTTGTCACGCTTGTCCTTCTTCAAACCTCTCTCATCATCATTTTGATCTTCATCTTTCAAAACAGTATCTTTTTTTTCATATTCTGTTTTCTTTCTTTTATCTGTTACAATACTAGTGCTGGGCTTACGTTGATCTTTATATGATTTGGATTCAAATACAGTTCCATCCTTGATATCTGATTTTGCATGCTCATCCTCTCTTTCCCACTCCCTTGGCTTAACTTTCTTTATGTCAATTTCAATTATTTCTTCTTCTTCCTGAAACATATAAATAAATTTATATTGAATATATGGATCAATATTATATAACGAAACATCAATAATACAACATATTCAAATTCAAAATAATTGTTATTCAATGTAACCAAACATCTTATAGAGAAATATTTTATTGGATACTTTTATCTGCATGGAAATATACCAACTCTGGTAGAATAAATTAAGTTAGTACTAGTTGTCCAAGTGCATAATGTGAAGAGTGATCTCAGCCTAGTAATAATTAAGCTTTAGGTTGTAATGGTGATTATTTTATTTTAACCCATATAACAATATGAAATATGCTTACAGGAGATATAAAACTACCTTTCACTATTTAAGATATCTATTTAATAAATTAGCTACAACACAACGAAATACTTCTACATTTAACACAAAATTTTGAAACCTTGGAGTGAGTGTCGCCACCACTTTTTTGATTGCCTTCTTGGATATCTTTCTTATTGCAAAATTTGGCAGACGACAGGGTAAATGTAGTATGAGCTTTGGTTGCTAGGGCAGGAAAGTTGCTGTCCCAATCAGAGTCAGTACTGATAAATTCGTCAGAACCATGTGCAATTTTTAATTGATTTGAATTTAAATTTGGTTTAGGTCTGTTTTTATAGTAACTTTTTCTATCACTAAACCACAAATTTTGGTGCTGCTTGTAGTCATAATACTCGTAACCATCATTATAGGCATCATCTTCTGATAAATCTCCATATTTCTATGTAATATGCGTACAATCAATAAAAAGTTAATAGGAAATTATGAAATATCTTGCAAGCAAATATGAACAAATGATATATTTGAATAAATGAGTTGTTAAATTTTTACACTTACTTTAATATATCCATCCTTAGTTTTCCGTTCAATTCTCATTTTCCTCTTGTCATTCTCTCTTCTACGGCGTTCATCTCGACTTCTCTTATCTTGTTTACGGGATGCCAGATACTCCAATAGCGGGGTGGACTGTGCTTTCTTATCATGCCCTGATAAGTTATGAATTAATTTTTACACATACAACATATATTCCAATTATGTAATTGGTGGTTTTTCATGTAATAGATGATTCAAAAATATATTATACATGTCATGCATGGATCATGTGGTTAATATAGCATTTTTTCATTTTGGGCAATCTGATTCATAGTTAAGTTGATTGGTTGCCCTTTCTGGTAGGCAAATATTAAAAAGTCATATTTTATAGCTCCTGGCTAAAAAATCATAAACCACACAGCTCCAATAGAAGGAAACTAGTATAGGCTAGGGTTCTGTATTTAGTCATGTGGAAGGATGAACCCCCAGAAAGCAGGATTACATTAACGTTTACAACATAGATATAATTCACATGGAACAGATTTATACCAAAGATCTAGAATGTAAATTAACCTAAGCTTAACACTTGGCTCAATTTGAATTGACATTATTTATATCATAGCTATAAGAAAAATGCTGCAATTTATCACTTGATCCCTTCTATATTTAGTCTCTGATATAAAGATATATTGATTGTCATATACAGTAAATTCTAGCATGGCTATGAATACTCCAGGAAAGTCAACCTGCCTAAGTAAGTGGAATGCTATGCATAGAAAGTTGTAATTATGTGATGCTCTGTAGGAACCCTGTCTTCACAGTGTGGAGGTTTTAGATTTTATTCCTGTTTTAGTAGACAGGGGAAAGATATCTGTTCTCCAGCACTGGCTGTTTTTGGTGTCTTTTTGTTTTAAGTGCCACCTGTGTGATTGTGCTCTAAGGTAAGGGCCTTGGTGTCCGGGTGTAAGTATATAAGAAATCTTAGTTTTGTTTTATATATATTTTTAAGTCATAAAAAGACATTCCTTCGTTAATAGCCCTCTTAAAGAGATATTCAATAACTTCATATGTGATATGTAGGTATAGGTGCAATACATGTGTTTTGTGCAAATATTGAATGTAATTATTTCATAGTATGCTATTTATTTTTAACTCACCATCGCCAATGGGATATGAATATTCAAGTTTTGGTTGGGTGTCAGTTTCTTGATCTTTACTGAGGTTATCCAAAAACTCTTGATAAATTGGATCACTCTCAATTGTACCACATTTGGGATCTTTTTTCTTCTTTTTCTTAGGAACCCTTTGAAAAGGTGCATACTCTACAATCCCTACATATTCAACCCCTGTAACAAAGGTGCAAACCATCAATGAACAAAAAAATAACGGAGAATAAAATCTCCTCAGAACTGGAATACCTTTCTCATCTAAAAATACATATCCATCAAATTTATCACGAAATAGATAGATATCGTCCACGTTAACAAAGTTTATGTATGCTCTAGAAAATATGTTGTTGCCCAGTGATGGATCAGGTTTGGCGAAGTAGAAATGGTCGTGTTCAGGAATTGGAGATACTTGATCTAAAAACGCCTCTTCTGTCATAGTGGGCGGCAGTCGCCGAAGGATAATCTGGAACGGAAACGCAGATAGTTACAGCGAGACCCAATTTCTTTAAAAAATGCATCGCCAGCAATATCACATCAAACCGTTACCTTTGTAAGTGGTCGATGTGTTTTTGTTTTCTTGTCTTTATTCTTATTAATAAATGTTTTGCTGCCCGAATCGGACTGCGAGTCCTTAGAGTCTAGATCTTCAGTCATTTTCGAGATTTTTAACGTTTTCCCATATCAGAATTTGTTCCGTTTTTGACGTTATTTGTGCGTGTTTATAAATTTGTCATAATGACTTTGACAATTACGCAACGTTCAAAAATATTATATATTTTTTAAAATGTATTTTGTTGTTTCGTATTATAACTACTCTGTGCTCTTGGTGGACACTTTATACTATAAAGTGTTATACTATATAATGCTATAAAGTTTATAGCATAATAATAAACTCTCATGGACCTACCTAAAGGGACGTCCAGCACCTTACTCATCAAACAAACGAGCCGAGCAAAAACATTTTCTTTAGTCCTGGCTCCCTTCCTAATGTTGACATCATCGTCGATACAAATTTCCATACATTATTAATATTGTCTGGTGGATATAAATCATAATTCAAGTGGCGCCAAATGATTAATAATTGTTAAATCGTCATCATGTATCTGATCTCGTAATTATTCTCTAATATTTTACAAAAGAACTGTGGTTATATCTTTAGAAAGGGACATAGGAATAAACAAGGCGACTCTCGCTCGGCTCGTTTCTTTGCTTCCTAAGGCGATTTTTTTGGGTAGTAAGTCTATGATTCCCATACTTAAACATATCTTCGCCTGACATAATTACTTATTATCTGTGCATGACGTTGACTGTTGACTTGTCAGATTTTTCATTCCTTTGACTGTAATGTTTGTTTGACAGTTTGAATGTGACAGAAAAACAGTCGTTACAGTAGGTACACCCAGCTGATTGAGGTTATAAAGTTTGCAATTTATTATTGCTGTTATTCTTGTTTTCCCGAAGCTATTTGTTATTTGAAAATCATGAATAGCTGTATAAGAATATGCAGAAATTTTCGAAAGCCTTTGATATCAAATGTCCGTTTGCTCAGTAATACAGAAACGCCTTCTAATCTAGAACAAAAAAATGAAGACACTTTCAGTAAAATAAGCGGCTTCGCAAAATCTTACGAAAAGCAATCACAAATGGTAGAAGGCGAAAATGAACAGAATGAAACATTTGCTGCCCTTCTCCGAAAATCTAAATTCATTGATGTAAGTACTTTTACCAATTTTACCAATTACCAAGAGAAATACACAAATGAAAACTGATTTGGCAGAGCTTCATGCGCAGCTCCTGGAAGCTCGAGAGGAACGGGATCGCTATAAGCGACAGTCCAGAGATCTCGACTGCTGCTATGACGAGTACGACATCAATTTAAAAATTATTTCCGCGCTTCGTTCCGAACTCGCGAGTGCCCAGGAGCGCATTGACCAGCTTGAACAGAACGCTTCTGAAGCGACGTCAAGAAAAACGCAGAGTCTTTTTGACGAGCTGGTTAGTGCACCTAACGACATGGCTTCTCCATCGACCCATGCTATCACAATTGATCTGACCGGCAATGACTCCACTACTGATCTATCGCCAACTCGGATCCGTTTTGATAGCGTAAAGAAGCTAAAAAAATATATTAAAATTAACAAGTTTATAAAAAAAACCAAAAAGGTTGTCAAACAGGATAACATTATACAAAGACACATTGCGTTAAAAAATGAACATAAATTAATGCAAGAAAAATGTAAAAAAGTTTCTTCCGAACTGGACCTACTTAGAGAAACCTACGAAGCCGACATCCAGGCCTTAAATAACAAAATTAGTGAACTGCATAGGTCTTTAAACGAAATGACGCACAATTATAATACAGCGCGCTCTGAAATTAATGAGCATGTACTGGCTATGGATGAACTCTTAAAACTTTCCAAAAACAACGAAGACCGCTTTGAGTCGTTCGTTAATAACTATCAGTGCCACTGCTCAGAATTTATTCATACAAAGCCGACATGCGTGGATCCAATAGATACAAAGGAATTGGATGTCAGCTCTGTAGCTCCAATACATGTGCCCAATGATCACCAGATATTAATGTACAGTGATGAACTAGGGAAAAACATGGGTAGTACTTTGTATAACAGCACCGGAAAACCAGTGTGTAATTTTTGTATGCCCGGTTGCTCAATAACGGAATTAATGAATAAGGTGTTGAATCAGACATACTACCCTGAAACCACTTTAATATTACTCTTTGGTAGAAGGGGGAATGTAAGATCGAAACAGATGATTACTTATCTCGAAAAATTAAAGGATCTTAAAGTTAATCGAGTAATCATCTTTACACTCCCTTACATCAAAGGGGACGGGCTTGAAAATAAAATTAGGTACAAGCTAAATTTGCTTATTTATAATACCATGGGCAACAATAACAGGACATGTACAAACATCAATCATAATGTAAACTACAATGTAATTGACATTAATAATATAATTAAAAATGATTATTTAATTGTGACAAGACATGATAGACTTATTCTATCAAAACGTTATACTAACGAGATAGCTCATCTGCTATCATATAATTTTATTTTAAAAATAGCTAATTTTATAGCTAATAAGACAACTGCTTTTATTGAGCAGTCCAATGTACATTTGACATCATGTAGTAATACTTGTTGTACTACTACGATGACTAGTTTGGGCGCAGCCCCAAATAATTTAAATTAAGTAACCAGACAACAGAGGCACTGGTCTCTAGCAATAGTCTGCATGGCAAAGAAAATAGAACGTTGCCGAAAAGTGTATTAATCAACAATAATTGTTTAAACTTGGTGCATCAAAACATACAAGGTTTACTAGGTAAAGAACTTGAATTAAGCCTTTTCTTGAATACTTTTGAAATTGATGTTATATGCATTACAGAACATTGGATGAAAGACTGCCAAATTTCAACTTTTAACTTTGATAAGCACCAAGTTGCTAGTTCGTTCAGTAGGCAGACAGCAATACACGGTGGCTCTTTAATTATAGTACATAAAGACCTAAAATTCAAGGTCCGTAAAGATATTGTGAGCCTTTCCATTGAGCGAACGATAGAGATAGCCTGTGTTGAGTTAACGCGATGTATTATAGTCAGTATTTATAGACCTCCTAGTGCTTGCTATGAACAATTTGAGTTAGTCTTAGAACAGTTATTAAACGCAATATCTGGAAGTAATAATAAGGACATTATAGTGTGTGGAGACTTTAATATTAATTTGTTAGAAAATTGTTATTTAACTAGAAAGTTTACATCATTGTTTAAATGTAACAATCTTGTTAACCTGTTTCTTGAACCAACTAGAATTACAAATTCCACAGCTACTTGCATCGATAACGTCTTTACCGATGGAAAACCAGCCTACTCTATGGTTATTAATTATTTAAGCTCCGATCATTGTGGACAGTTAGTTGGTTTTGTATGTAAAAAGGATATACAGGTTAATAAGACCAGAGTGGTCGTTCCAGTTAACGATAAACGGATGGAGAGGTTTAGGAATACACTTGCTAGTCGATTATATTTACCAAATGATAACAATGTCAATTATCAATATGGAATATTATGTTCTCATATAAATGAAGTATTAAAATCTGTGTTTGTTGCTAAGGAAGTCTCTCCAAAAAATTGTAAATCTTTCAACGATTGGGCGACATTAGGAATATATAGAAGTAGGGAAAAATTGTATGACCTTTTGTATGAAAAGTCATATAATAAAAGCAAGTCATTTCAAGACTATGCAAGAAATTACTCAATAGTATTTAAACGAGTATGTGCCGCAGCCAAGTCAATATACATCCGAAATAAAATAAAATACAGTAAAGATAAGATCAAAACGACTTGGAATATTATTAATGCCGAAACTGGAAGAGTGAAAGACCGCAACTATATTAGCGAACTCAGCATTGGGGAAACTTGTATAAAGTCTAATGAAGAAGTTGCTTCGGCCTTTGAAAAACACTTTACCGACATTCCAATTTCGACGACTAAAATGCTTAGCTCTTCTCCTGACGCCGCTGAATCGTTGCTTAAACAGAATGTAAACGCATGCAAAGGCTTATTCTCGTTCCGACCCATAGACGCCAATAGTATTGTAAAAATGTATAAACTATTAGACGTTAAGAATACAACTGATCTTTGGGGTATTTCTGTAAGAATACTTGGTTCTATAGTAGACTTAATAGCACCCCACCTAGCTATAATCTTTAATAATTGTATCTTAAGTGGTGATTTTCCTGATTTAATGAAACACAGTAAAGTGATACCTCTATTTAAGACAGGAAGTACAACGGATCCGAGTAACTATCGGCCAATCTCTATTCTACCAGCCTGTAGCAAGATATTCGAGAAAATAATTCTCCATCAGCTACTAGGCCACTTTACAAAACATCAGCTCTTACATAGAAAACAATTTGGCTTCACAAAAGGCCGGTCAACATCTGATGCCGGTGTAGAACTGTTTAAAGTTATTGTTGATGCATGGGAGAAGTCGCAAGATGCCTTGGGTATATTCTGTGATTTATCCAAGGCATTTGATTGCGTTCAACATGAGACCTTAATCAGGAAACTCAGTCACTATGGCATTAAACATGCCGCGCTTCGACTTCTGACTTCTTACCTTAGTGATAGAATTCAGAGAGTCGAAGTAAATGGCATTATGTCGTCTGGGTCGGCAGTGCGGATGGGGGTCCCACAAGGCTCGATTTTGGGTCCCCTTTTATTCCTTATTTATATTAACGACCTACCATATATGGTAGAGAATAATCATGAGATTGTACTGTTTGCGGATGAT
>DWOV01000056.1:0-10703 GCA_018251275.1 Niconiades incomptus | reverse complement strand
TACGCTCGTGGTGAAACCGGAGCTTAAGGACAACCTTCCATCTTGACTCCAAGCCTGCCTTCTTTGATATTCTCATATCAAATAGATCACATCTTATTATAGCTTATAATTATGATCCCAATTATTCAAGCTGTCAAGATATCGCACTAAAAATCCTTAAGTATACATAATATACTTAATTTATAGGTATTTATATTCTAGCGCTTCGATTGTAGGAACTATATTTTTCGATACGAAATGGCCAATACTGATTTTTAGCGATAGAAACTGTCAGATACCAGTATTAACATATTATAAAACGGGCCATTACTAGATCTCTAAATATATATTTTTTTGTACTTATCGATGCTTCTAAATGCGCAAGTTCTATTTCCTCAAGTCCGATTTGCGCAGCTGTAGGTCGTCTTCGTAGGTTCGTCTTCAAGGCCTAACCTATTTCTATTCTAAAGTTCATGAAATTGGTTCAGCTGTTTAACGTGAAAACGGAACATATATTCGAACATACTCACTTAAGCACTTACAATAATTGATAATCTAGATATTCTTTAACAATATAAAAATTATAGCATCATTATGTTCGTAACAAATATTTAACCAACCAACACTTGTGCTAAATCGAGTAAAAGAAATAAGTTATTTTTCAGCCGAGAATTAGGTCACGCTCATTTTTCGCTTGGTAGGATCCCTCGAGGCCTTTTCATACTTGTTCACTTCTCCTAATATTCGTTGTTAAATATTTGATTCGAAGCTTTCATTTACACTGTTTTTTTGCTAAAAGTACATTACTGTTTTAAGTTGCCATAACTATGGCTTATTTTATGGCGTGTAGCATTGACATATCACGAACGCCCATAGTTCGAGAACTTTTCGTCACATAAAATTTTGTCTCCACCAGGAATCAAATCCTCGACATAATTAGTCCAACGGATCTTATTTGGGTGGCAAAAATATTCCTTTAATATGCAGTAGTTCAAATGAAAAAATAAGACTTGAAATAAAAAACATGTCGCTGTCTAATTGTGAGTTTGGGTCCCGTATAAATTAAATTTGTGTGTAATTAAATTTCCTCCCTTGGATCCAGTTATCTTATTTAGTAACCTGAATTCGTGACCGTTATGCGCACTACGCAGAACACAACAAGACGTAATATAGGATAGCGTTCGAATCCTAGAGGATACTCCTGTCATTTTTACTTACCTTAAGTTAAAATCTGACATACGTTGGTCAAAAGCCTAGTTTGGACGTTGGTCATTCGAACTTGGAGGTTTTACTTCCAATTCGGGACGCACCTTTCATTTTTAAACAACTGTTTGCGTATAGAAATGAATTATCATTTACTTCAGCGAAGGAAAAATTAGTGTGGAAACCTGCATACCTGAGAGTTCTCCATAAAGGTCTAAACGGTCTTGTTAAATCTACCAATCCGCACATGGCCAGCATGGTACAGTGCGACTTGTACCTCGCATGTTGTAAGAGGTCTCGTGAGCTCAGCAGAGGCATAATTATGACTCGTGATGATGATGATGACGAATACTTGTCTACAACATTATTTCATGAAAAGTGACCACAACATTTGAGTGATGAAGCAAACTATCTAAGAAAAAGCCTATCTATTCACTTGAAGGTACCAATTTTCAATTATCATACCCCTTCACGGTTGTCCCAAACTTTGGAAGAAAACTGAGGTAATGGTTTTTCTTTCAATGTGAACCGAATCTCATACATGACAATGAGAATCAATAAAAGGAAAAGGATAAAGTGTGATTCTAATATCTATCTTATATCTTATCTGAATCGGGTGCGTGAGGAACAAAACGTTAGTGGGAACTAGATTGGACTTCGAATGATTGTAGAAAGCTTTGTGGGGCGGGATTAGCTTTGGTGGAAGCGTACACAAACGTATATGACTTTTACCCGATCGTCTAAACGATAGTAGAATTTTCGTTTTGTTTTGGGGTGTCCTTTATAAATTTTTATTTTCTTGACCTATTTGTAGTAACTAAGCTATTTTTTTTAATTTTGTAAGTTAAATTTGAGTTTCAGGTTTACGATTGAGCAAAAATTTTGCAGACACACGTAAAGTGGATAATAATTAAATGTTATTATGACTTGTAGTTGAACTAATGATGGAGCTCAAATGTAGGATAGGAAACCTTGTAATGCTAAAGTATACTCGTACTACTAAATTGATGGAGTTTGAGCTCATCGTTATGTATGAAGTCTTACATTTCTATCGCGTAGGTACGTAGAAACGAAGCCATGGTATAGTCTGAATACATCTCTGATACGCGATACAGCCGGTACATGTTGAGCCGGATTTTGTCCAATTAGATAGAGGATATGGATACTGCAAGGTTTCAGTTCGTACAGCCCATGATAAGATATTGTATGAGCTGACTCGGTTATACCTAATTGATACGATGATAATAATAGATGCATTGATGAAATTGAACATTAAATATATATATGTGTGCGAATTAAAATAAACTAAGTATATCTAATACATAAAAATCTCGTGTCACGGTGTTTGTGGTTGCAGTTTTTCGAAACGGATGGACTGATTTTTATAATTTTTTTTGTATATATTTGGTCGATATGAGAATAGGTTGAAAAGTACATTCCATGCCGGTAGGCGATTAGGGTAATGAGTATGGAGAAAAAATGTTGCTTTTTTTGTATTTTTTTAATTTAACATCAAATATACAAAATAAAAATAGATAATCCCAGAAATAATTTACGTGGAAGTGCAACGTTTATCGATTCGTCTAGTTTTCTAATAAAATACTACGAGTATATTGACTACAAAAATAATAGACTATGACTATAAAAATAACTACCCTTCCAACTATTACGGATCGTTAATATTTTTGTTAAAGTTCTATTATTTATTTTGTTACAAAATATGTAAATGTATTTTTTTCTATAATGTAATTCAAATTGTTAAAGCCCGATTTTCGTTAAGTGACCTGTTAGTTCCTAAGTCAAAATGAGTATGTAGGTAATTTAAATTTTTGAATATTTTTGACTATGACATTTAAAGTTATTTTATTATAAATAAATGTTTTAATTTAAAACCTGGCATTAATTCCATTATTACTAAATGACATAAAAATGCATTTATCATTAATCTTCTTTCCAAACCCTAAAATGTTTTATGTCAAAAGTGAAAAGACGATTTGTCTACAGTAATAAAGTGATGGGTATAAAATCATTTAACTGTTAATCAAATTGAAGTAACACAGAGAACAAATGATTGCATTATCCCATCCAACGATTTGTTTTTATTGCAGACCATTCAATTTATCAACCCGTGTTGTGACGAAGATAATGTCGTCGAAAAACGGAGAGTCATCAATCAGATGTGCCGCGGAAGTGCTCGTCTGAGCAGAGTGTGTTTTTGTTTCACTTGGAGTTGTACCTAAGACTATCCAATGTATCTGACCTATCCTACTTTATCATACAAATATTTGAAGTGTAAAGCCAAGTGCGTGTTAGGCTTAATTGAGCACTTCTTAACCTGTTAAGCCTGATTGACGTTTATAGATTTCCTTTAAAATTTATTCTATTTATTATTGTTGTGATTTTTTTTTCAGATTTCTAATCCCAAGTGTTTAGTCAGCTAAAGAAGATAATTAATAATTAACACTAGACCTATTATACAAAATTACCTAATTAGACAAGAACCTGCCCTTGTGTTTTGCGCTTTAGCAGATCTATAATGTTTTAAAAAACCTATGTAACGATAATCCACACTATAGTGTAAATGTAAAATAAGAAATTATTTCTTACTTTATCTAAGTACTTACCCTGAAAAAATAAGAATTTACTCATTCTTGTCGGGTCTTTGAGCTAGGCCTCAGACAGACAGACGGACGGATGGACAGGCGAAACTATAAGGGTTCCGATTATTCTAAGGAACCCTATAAAAATTAACACACGAAACATAATATAGTAAGTGGTCAACGTCGCCAATGGACTGTGGGTTTTACGAAACGTTATACCTCTAATAATATTGGCATAACATATTTGCTTATTAACCTAAATAATAATGATAATATTGGCATAACGAATAAACCTTAGGCAAAGCTTTAACAGAAAGCTCACCCATTGGAAGATTATTGTACATGCTATTATTACAAGTGTAATTGAATTCTAATTGGATTTGCGTGGTGTGATTCCTTTTAAAGAGAGCAAATGTATGGAGCAATATTTTTGAGTTAAGTTCTGGAGATAATTCAGATTTGTTTGCAAATTCTTGAAATCAAATCGGTTTACTTTAGATCTGTGCACGATAAATATTATCGAAAGTAAAAAAAGGAATACTAGACGAAGTAACAATATATCATATCTATTTATGTTAACTAGCTATTAGCTGAGTTTTCATTACGGAAATTATATTTATCCATACTAAATAGCAATATTATTCCTTAACGATGGTTACCGATAAATACCAGTTTTTATTATCAGCTTCAAAATATAATAAAACCGATAATTACCGCTATTTTTTTAATATATTTCCGTACTTTTAAATGTGCATCCCTCATTTTACCCTCTTGTAGATTTATTTTTACAACGAGAAGTAGTCTATAATTCTATATACGGCTTCAAGGCCTAATTTATGTTTATGATAAAATTAACCAAAATGGGTTTTATCGTTTTAACGTGAAAACGAATATAGCTAACACTAAATATACACACTCGCATTCATAATATCAGTAGGATTGGCTGAAATGTACAAATTCCCATGATGTAGCCTTGGTCCTACCGATACGGACCGATTTATATTGGAATCGTGAGTTGGTTATTGGGTCGCTTACCAAGAGACGTGAAAGTAGGGGTAAATCAAATACCTCTTATTTGCTGAATAATGTATTAGAATTGCAAATACTTTTGCGCTTCTTATCCCATGATTTAATGCCATATTGGACTCGGAAATTGTATCCGACTAATATGATACGTTTTGTGCATGTAAATAAAAAATACGTTTTTCGTCATTCGCTTCTCGAAAGTTTCGGGTTTCGTGAATGGATTGTATTTATCAATATTTTAGAACGTGATAAATTTTGCCCAGCATTATTATTTTTTCGTTAAAGTTGCCTTGCTAAGTATATACCATCTCTTGTTTCAGTCAGCTGCCAAACGACTCGCAGTGTCCTGGATTGAAATGTGAAGGAAAATGACGATCTTCACTATGAAACTTGAAGGAATTGAAATAGGGGATGTCATTCTCTTTGGAGAAAAGAATCTTTACCGCAGGTGAAGCTGCGTGCGATAGTCCAGTTGCATATAATAAAGGAGCAATTTCATTATGTTATATTAATAATTACAAAGCAATACTTTGTTCTATCGCGACTAAAGTAATTGCTGTCTGTCATTAATTTGCTCCGTTCTACGAAATAGCCCCTTAAACGTATAGTTTTTTTACAATTCAGTTAGTATTTTTATCTTCTTTGCTCTCAAGCGAGTCAGCGTCGGATTGTTTAAAATTTTTCGTACTAGCAAAACTTCATCAAGAGCCATTATTAGTTTCCAAGTGCAGTAAAAGTGGGAAGAGCATTCATTACTCACAGATATAGCCTGCTTCAAAGAGTTTAAGCTCCCTAGAAGGCCTCGTAACATTATGCCTAAATTACCGTCTGATTTATGAGTTGGGTGCTCTACAGAAAATTTTGCACGCTTCTTGCGGAATTAGGCTTAACCCTCAGTTATTGCTATTTTATTTACGTGCTTTATAAATGACAGTCCATATTTCTTAATTTATCTTTAAACTTGCAATGCCATTGTGTGTATGACAGGAAGTGCTGAGATGTCTTCATATCTCGGTAGCTCTTAAGATATTGTGTGTTAATATTAATTACATAAGACCAAATATTATTCTGAGTATACTGCGTCTGAGTATATGTATTATGTATCTCTTATTATGTGTATAAAGTTATTTATTGTGTGGGGTATTTCTAAACTCACAGTTATATAAATTGACCCCATTTTTAATTATATTACGATGAGATAGCAGTGGCGGGGTTTTCGTTGGCAATATTCTTAATAGCTCATAATTTGACAGTTTTCAGTTCCAGTTACGGATGATTTCGTCAATCTAATGCAATTATAATTATTTTAGGACATAGGTAAATGAGACTTTGCAGACGGACCTTCTCTATGAAAATGGAAGTGGTTGAAACAGGAGACGCAATTTACTATGGGGAAATTACAACTTTTCCCCGAGCAAAGCTGTGAATAATAGTCTAATTCTTAATACTTGCTAAATACCCATTAAACAGAAAGCAAACGTAGGAACTTTTTACGTATTTTGCTTACGTATCATAAATGAATTCAAATTTATTCCAGAATAAAAAACGTAGTTAAAGCTGATGTTGCTAAGCATTTTATACGTCAGCTATGAATAATTCATGTGTGAGATTTAGGCTAAATTAATTGTACAGTAACGAGTACGCCGCCGCAACATACATTTTCCATCAAAGGAAAGCCCGACCAATGTTCCCTCAACCCTTCTGTAATTCAAAACGATATAATATTCACAAATACACAAAGTATGCGGTGGTTATAACTTACAACGTATTTTGTATTCGATAAATTAATTTGCTTTATATCCAACGGTGTTATTTAACTTTATTTTCTTCAGTGTAATGTTATTACACTTTTGAATTGCAATTTTTATATTACCAAATGTATGTTTTATATTACCGAGTGTTGTATTTTGAATCAACCTATTTCACATGATCATTTAATTTTCAATATGGAGGAAGACACAGATATAGTTTGATGATGACACGAATAGCGCAATAGCACGTCGAACCGCCATTCAATAGCCTTGGGTTCGATTTCCAGTGAGGAAACTTCAATGATGAATTAAATTTTCTGTTCTCGGGCTGGGTATGTGTCTTTCTATATGTTGTCCATGGCAATCCGACCCAGGAAATCCTTGTGTGGGGCTATGAGTGTGCAATGTTACTATGTGTAACGGTACTTAAGGACCACAACTATAATACCAGGTAGGCCTTCCTTACCATTTATGAACTGGAAGAATCTGCAAATAGCTCATTGACCCCTGCTATACCTACATAATTACAACATTGAGATGTCAGTGGAGCATTGGAGCTGGTGTGGTAGAGATATACGCGTAAATGTTTCAGATATCTCATTTGTGGTTGTTGGTGTCCATTTCACCTGCGGCATTGGATATCCTAGTGCAGCTGTGAGTGAGCATTTATTTAGTAGTAGAGAAACTGTTCTGTGGTCAAAATTGAACCATAACTCATTATGTTAAATTGATGATTGATTCAATGAGATCATTCAATTTGTTTATACTGGCCTTATGTTACATTATTAAATTTTAAATCCTTAACGGTACCTTAAAGAAATGTTTCTCAATGGCATCACAATTATGTTTCTATTAAATTTATTTCTTAACTAGTGGCTCACTCTCACTTCCAATCGTTAAACTTATTTATTTATTTATTTATTTATTTACTCTTTATTGTAAACCTAAAACTAGATTACAATGGGCGGAATTAATGCCTGATGGCATTAGGTATGTTAAGTAATAAAATAAAATGAAAGGTTTTGTCTCTTTAACAATGAGAATGTAGGCAACATTAAATTTTACAAAACTTAATCAAAGTAAAGGTTTGACCCTTTAACAGTTTTATTACTACTAGGTATAGGTAACTTCATGTCCAACATGCCACTTCATCGTTAACAATTTTAACAACAAAAAGGCAACAACCAAACCGCGAACTTGTTTGAAACCCGAAGTTAAGGGACAATGTCCCTTTTAAAATACCTAATACCAGAATGACGGTTAACAAATATGAACTACGTACTTAGAAGTAAACAAAGGAAATTCTGATGTCGGTAGTACACGACTTAATACCAGTACCCGACATATGAGCTTAAAATTGTTCGGAAAAGCAATTAAAGCTCTGAAATTGTGACAACAATAGAACACATTATGCGGACGCCATTAAAAGTTTTAAAACATGTTACGAGTAAGTGGCTGGCGTACCCTCGCTACATTGAATCGCCACATGAGCATTACTAGTAGCAATAAACACATCTTTGTTCGGATTCATTCATTCAGATCGTAATGGACTGGACTAGACAGGTTACACAGTACAAAAAACTTATGCCGATTTGACTGTGACATTCGGCAGGCAGCCCCATACATTTCACGTATCCAAATACAAATGGCCGCAGTATTTTGACATAACGTATATGGCCGCCATAAGTACAAAACAGCTGGGTGTATGCATTAACCAACATCACTATCACGAACATAGTGTAAAACAAAGTCGTTTCCTGCTGTCTGTCACTACGTATGCTTAGGTCTTTAAAACTACCCAACGGATTTTGATGCGGTTTTTTCATAGATAGAGTGATTAAAGGAAAAGGTTTATATGTATAAAATGTGCGTAATATAGTAGAGAAACACTGATAATTGGTGACAAGCGGAACGAAGTTCGCCGGGTCCGCTAGTAGATTAAATGTATTGGGACCGCATGCTGAATGTCAAACTCAAATCGATACCAATAGTAGCTGTCTTTTTGTACTAAGTAGCCTGTCCATAGTAAAATACAGGTCAGTAAAGTTATTTGATACCCGATGGGTAAGTGTTGCAAGCTGCAGAATAATAGAGGATGGCTTACGCTAGCCATACACGAACCGCTCTAAGCAGTTGCTGCCGGCAGCTTGAAGCTGCTTTGTGTGGTTGAACCCGACCGCAGGTTGCGGTCGTCTTCAACTGCACGCGACTGCTCTAAGCTAGAAAAATAGGGATGTCAAAGTCAAAGTCAAATTCATTTATTCATATAGGTATCAATGATACACTTATGCATGTCAATGTTTTTGAATCTACTCCCACTTCGGAAAGGTGCTTTAACAAGAAGAAGAAGTGGGGAAAGAAACTCCTCCGCACATCTTTTTAATGAGAAATAAACATAACACATACATGTTTACAAAACATTCACTAACCTAAGTGGAGCCGGTTACAGAACCGATTATTTCCATGAATCTTTATCATTAATGTATTCATCAACAGTATAGTAGTTTTAATGTCTCCTTTAAAGTTAATACACATTTCTGCAACTGAGTGACAGTAATTAAGATTTAAACAAAGAAACACAACATTATTTACTTACACGGACACTGTAACCTTCTGGGATCAACTGCAAATTATTCAAATATGTGTACTAATTATAATGCATATATTAGTATCCATAATGAGATAATTTCCTTCAATTTACAACATCATTCATTGACTTTAGTGTTCATAGGGAAAATTGATGCTGTAAATTTATTGCAATGTATTATTTAATAGTAAGGAAAATGTGACCTTTCCTTGTGAAATCTCCAATGATGAGACATTTGGAATTCCATTAAATTGCACTTTGATACATTTCTGTGGAAAAGATAACCAACTTAAATGTCAAATTCAAAATATATGTAAGTTAACAGGAAGAATCCTAAATTATCCTTTTATCAACTATTGATTTTTTATATTATAACAATGTTACTGGATAAACTGGCAAATGAAATTCTTCATTCTTATTTTATACTTCCAACTGCTTTAAAATTTCTTTATGTATGGCAGGTACTTATCATATATACAATAAGTAAGGGTAATATTTGTACATTTGTGTGTAGAAGAATTTTTGATATTACTAATCTGATTTTAAAAATTCTGTCACCAGGATAATGCTTTATTAAAATTATGGTGTGATATAAACTATGTACATTGTTAATAAAAGTTATATATTATCATAATTGCACATGTAAAGGTAGGTTGGTAGTTTTGCTATGATGGGTTTTTATTATACGATAGCTTGGCTGATCCTTTAGTGAATCTCAACAACAGTGATACCTTTTGGGTCCAAGTGATAGTCTATAACATCTAAGGACTTCCCATCCATCCATAATTTGCTTAGTTAGAAATGTTTAGTGAAGTTATACCTGTTATTTCGTATATATATTTATGCAGACGAAAATATTTTTTTATCGTGTGTAACAATAAATTTAAATATACTGATAATATTTTACAACGCCATTAATATCGATGATTTATTTAATGGCTTTTAAAGGAACATTTACTTGTTTGCGAACTACGTAATTTATGTGAGTTACTTAAACAGATAAGAATGTACTAGGTATATTGTTTACGATAATTTAAATACATTATAATCTCGACACGAGACGAGACGATTAACTCGAATTGTTTTCAAGAGGCATGATAACGTTGGCCGGCTGCCAAAAACAAAGGAATTTAACACTGAACAAAGTTGTATTTACATTTAATTTATGTCTAAACTTATGGAAACAACAAATACTTAACACAAATACCGACGCTACTGCTATTACGATAGAAACTTGTTAAAGATTTCGAACGGTCAATATCAACTTTTACAAAATACTACTTTTACTCTTAATTGACTATCACCTTCAACTTTGCATGTCTAGACTACTCAAAAACGTTGATGACTCACTGAATGTTTTAAATTCCAACGATGTTAGCGGGAATTCGGTCCATTATTGCACGTCACGACGAACAACCAGGATACCACCCCGAGACAGTCGCTTAAATTTTTTGTTACACCAACGCTTTCCATCGGCACATATCTTTAACGGCACTGCAGTTATACGTAAGTATTGCACTAATAGACGAAGGGTCATCGCCAAATGCTGAAATTGTC
>DWOV01000055.1:0-10710 GCA_018251275.1 Niconiades incomptus | reverse complement strand
CAGTGCCAAGTTTTGACATGATACTGTATTCTTCCGGACAAGCGATATATGTATTTAACTCATTTGCTAAACATCTAGGAAGATATAAAAAGGCATATACTATAACTATATCGTTGATTTAAAGCATAAACCTCCTGAATCCATTTATAACCGTTAATACATTGCACCTACCATTGAAAGGAGAAAAAAATATATACATTGATCAGGAAAGACAACTGTAAAGTTTCCTGTTATATCGTTAGCAGTTTACACTCTAAACTGACGATATGTGATTATAATTAGTTGATTTGCCTAAGTTTATTGTATTAAGATCTATCTTTTTTTTCTAATTTAAAAAAAAGGATACATTGTCACCATTATAACTCAAAAAGCTATGCATTATAAGCGTTTAAATTTATGTCACCTTCTAAAATTGTCAATGAAGGGTAAAATTTTATGCCGTATAGTTTTCTCTACCAATAAACCTTGGGTGGATATAGAAATGGCTGATGGTAGGTGCTAACTAAAACAGCAAGGCTTTACTTTATTTTTTACCCACCTATTCAGATATATAATATTAAAATTAAACCAAAACATATATAGAAGATACCTATACACATGACTCGTAGAATTTTCTATAACTATTTTTATTACGGAGTGGTATACTCTTAATACTTAGTAGACTATAATTATAGTATTATTAGTACTAGTAGTAAAAAAATACATATTTTCACTACTTGCCATTAAACGAATTTCACAGAGCTTGCCATATCAAGTTAAGTGATCATATTTTAATTAATTTTAGTACAATTTAGTACCTACTCTACTGAAGACCAGTTACTCTCGATCTGTACCTAGCCTACCACACGACAGAATGAGTAGACTTGTGTTATTTATGCCACCTTGACCAAATCTGACTGTGCTGAATATATTATTATTTCAAGTTATTTTGGACGCTCTATATTCCTTCTTTTCTTATATTTATTAGATACCTTATTTTCTCTTATGTATTTCTTCCTTTACAGCCGGCCGGTCGCTTGAATATTTTGTATGGATAATTTTGACCACCGTTTAGCAAACTACCTTACATTTTTTTTACGTATAACTGACGTATTGGCGTTGATATCATCTACTGTATGTAAAGTAATTCAGTACCTCTAAGTAAAATATTATTAGTCATTACACGAGCACCTTGAAGTAGTAGGTTCATACACTCGTGGACGCTGGCTGATTGAAGTTGTGGCAGTGATTGCTTGAAGTAGTGCGAACCGACTACAGTTTCAGTTGATCATAATATGAAACTTTCAATTTTACTTCACGTCTTGCAATGTTATATAATGATGTTTAAATTACGTTCTTGAATCAAACATCAATCAAATAAGATAATTATTTTGGTATACCTATATATGATAATATTTTTGTGAAATGTTATTTAAGTTTCATTTATTTAATGGAATTAACGCATAAAACAATGGAATCAATTCGACTGCATCGTTTATTTTCTACACGACACATGCGTAAAAAAATTGTTATTGTAACAAATTATGTGGAAATTAACAAAGTATGTGTGGTAGTGAAACAAGTATATGTAGACTTATGAATTTCAGCAAAATCAGGTGAGTATAGGTACAGGAATAAAATTACCAAATGTAAATGTAATAATAATTTAATTTCACAAACATAGCTTTTATGCTTGTGCAGTTATAAATACTATTTGAACTATACAAATAATGATTAAGTCATAAATACACTGGCTCTGTACTTTACAATAATATAATTAACAGCTCTATTAAAGCTAGTCATATTTCATTGGATTTCTGTAACAGTAATATAAATAGTTAACAAAGAATTATGTAATACTAATGAAACTAGGAATTATAATACAATTAAAAATTGTCCGCCACGCCACGGCGACATGCGAGAACATTTGTCATCAGAATCATAAAACAAATCTATCATGAACCAGCACAATAATCACAAGAAACAAAATAATTTACTATCATTGACACAACAATCGAGTTTGGTGGAATGAAGTTTAATACTAAAATCTTAAATACAATAATACCATTAACAAAGAAATTGAAACTAAAACGGATACTAAGTGAGAAATAAATAAGTTAGGACCTTGACTAGGATATCGGAAAATTTAGAATGTTTAACTGCTTGTTACAACCATAAATAATACATTTTTAAATTCGTCACTATTTACAAAAAATATATGAAAAGGAACTAATTCGCTCTAGACCAAAATGGCAATGTAATGGCAAATACATTTTCTACTACGTATAAACAGCCAAATAAGCAAACAATTCAACGTCGAGGAGATTCTCTGTATTGGGCAAAATGTTTACAGACTGTTCAGTATTAACTAAGGTAATACGATCGCGTTTTAGTCCTAAATAAAAGCACCAACGATTAATTATAGAGCCCAAATACAATTCAGGTTAAGGGCCGTCGTTCCGCAAAATTGTTAGCGGTGTTAACAATTACAGTTAAACCGAACTGTAGCCTCAATTCGCGGAGATTGGAGGGTTCACTTCGTACATAGTCTGGAACACTTGGGCCAGGTACTCCAAATAGTTGAGGGTGTCCCGGTACACGAGCAGGGCAAAGGTGATTTTGTCCGCTTGGACTTCCGGCAGCTCTGAATCCGGCAGAGGTAGTATTTCCAGCTTTCGGGATCGCATCAGTTCCTAGAAAAGAAACATATAATTAGTTTTATAATAAATTAGGACGAGTCATAAGTCTTTAACGAGTTACGTACTTTTTTGTTCTGAGCTTCAAACCCATCAATCATTAAAATCAATAATAATACGAAAATAAGTAAAATCAAATGTAAAACATTCCAAAAAAATATTTTATTATGAGGTTAAATTGCTTCAAATTTTGTGGATATTTTGCCACTTACAGATAATTTCAAAAATGTGACGTAACGGTAAAAACTAATTGTAAGAGCATCTATTAAAATTTTTGACAACCACTTTATTTAGTTCTCCAATCAAATCTACTAACTGACTACTTTGTTTCTGTCTTAACTTCAAGCAAATCATATGAAAAAACTTACATTGAACAAGCAAAGCACCGCGCGAACATTGTGCATGCTCTCAGTAATATTCTGTTTCACGGATGCGTCGACTGTCACCACATCATCATTCAGCCCGTTGGTGCTAATAGTGTACAATCCCGCCACGACCATCTTCAAACCCTTGTACATAGATGGCAGCACTGAATCGATCTTTTTCTGTGGACAAAGATAAAAGTTAAGTTATACAGTGAACTTTACAAAGCTTCAAAATCTATTTGGGATTCAACTAAAACTACGCTCATAATTACCTCAATTGTAATTATAATTGAGTGTGTAGAGTATTATTTAATGAAACAAAATTAATTTTATTAATTGGTAAGTAACTAACTTAATATATTTTTCAATTACGGTTGAGTTGAAATTGTGAAGTCACAATCAAACATTATTTCAATAGGCCTTGCAGTCTTACCAAAATTATCAACTTACAAAATGCGTATCAGTCCAAATTCGAAAACATACATTTTGATAAAGACCATCGAATTGCGAAACCATTGTGTTCTCACGTAAGCGATAGTCGGCTGACAACAATGAGTGCCACCGACGATGTCGTTTCTTTGAATTCGATTGAAAAACTCACACGGATGCACGTTTTTGGCATCAGCGAATTTGCCGCCCCACGATTAAGAGAACAATAAAATCGATTCGGTTAGGTAACCGCTATTATCTTGTCGAAATAAGACTACAGATAAATCGAGTGAGTGTCTCCGGCCGCGGGGACGGATGTGTATGGTTAATTATCTGGTTTGGAAAAAATAAGTTAACAGGATCTTGTTACGGTTTAAGCTAATTTGCTTTTTATCGAATGCCGAAGTGTCGAATTGTTCTTACTGTAGAAAAATCCTGAATGGGTATTGTATGAGCTTTTTATCTTAAGAATACAAGCTCATGTTGAAAAGATAAATTATCTTTATCTTCCTTTCTTCTCTTTTCTTTCTTGGCCAATAACAAATTGGTTCTGCCTAGAGTGTTGCTGATGTCCATGGGCGACAATGACCACCTACCATCTAATGACTGGTGGGCGTGTTTATCGACTATTTTGATCAAAAATAACGACTTTATCTGTAACAACTCACCATTAAACTATCCATAAATTCATTAGGCATGGCCTGGTTAAGGACCTTCTCCTTGGGCAAGGCGTCTTCCGGGAACCATGAGAACTTTCGAAGCCATTCGTCGTTATCCCACATCGGCAGAAGCTGCTCGAGCGTAGGATAATTATGTAGCTTTGATGCCTGTAACAATATAAAAATCACAAATGAAAACAGATGTCAATTTAGAAAGATTTTTTTTATTTCAATCACATCGTTCTCTTCATAGTTTTTTTTTATTTTCTTTAGTATTTTATTTGTTTCTTTTTGCAAAACGTAGTCATATAATTTTTCTTACTTTTCGCTTTTATTATCTGTATTAGGTATATTTCACAAATAAAATTTACTATTAGGTAGGTACACCTATTAAAAACAAGATAATTGCCCATGGTAGATGCAAGTCTCGACCTACAAGAACAAAGTATGAGTCAGCATAGTCACGCTACGGGTCCCGTTGATTTCTTTGAATGATAAAAATAGGTACACCAGTTAGTGCAACGTTGATTGACTTTCATGGAAAACGACGATTGGACGGGAGATTATCTTGCTCAGCTTCCTCTCTGACGCCGGTATAAATAAGGACACACTACAGACTCCAGAACTCTGTAGCCATCTTGGTAGCAGACCATACCATTGCATCGTATCTCCAAAGGGCACAGGTATGTACTTGAGAAATTCTTTAATTTATTTCGTAAATTCTGTGCTAATAATTTAATTAGATACGTTAATTTGACACAGTTTCTTTTGATATAAATAGCATTACGTCTAAAAATAATGCCAATAAAAGTAGCGATTGATATATAAATAGAAGCGGTTCGTGAATTGCTAATTTATAGAACGTACTGTGCGCTAAGTAAAGCTTATACTGTTTATACACGAGACGAAGCCTCAATATCATTTTTAGCATTAAAATCAGACGTTTTATCAAATAAATTTACTAATTTTTTCGAAAATAATCAATAAAAAGCTTAATCAAATTAGTACTCAAATTTGTGAGACAAAGAGGTAAATGCTTCATTTAAACGATTTAAAGCACCGCTTATCGATCAGATATAATTAAGAAGACGGGTCTACCAACAGTTCTATGGGTCAGCCAAGGCCGTGTGAAAGATGAGATCGAAACCAGAGGACTGGCCGCTACTACCGCCGACATGTCACGTAACAACCGTTTCGACATAAAAATTTGACACTACGCCCAGAACATACGTGACTTACGACTAGTATCTGAATGTCAACCTTAAACCACACGAAATAGGTTCCATATCCCACGCAACGAACCCCGAATTACGGCAGATGCAACATCGATTTGACAGAAAATCGTCCCTTTCAATGCGATTATGTGAAACATTGTTACATAACAATACAGCTAATTAAAAGCGGTTTAAAATCGTGACAAACTACCCAAAATCCTTGTATTGTGAAAGTCCTTATCGGTGGCCCGATGCAATTAAACGAAATTCAATTGAAATTTATTTCCAAATAGGTGAGGCCTAACGAGCCTAATTCAGATACGGTTGCAAGTGATTGTGATAAAGTGCGTTTATTATGTGAACGTAGTCATCGCAGCAAAGAACCCTCCAAATTTTTCTTATCTACTATCTTGATAGGGTAGATTATCAAAAACTCAGGACCGTATCATCTCAGTATGTGCTTACATTAAATATATACATACGACGTTTATCTGCTTATAAAATTGATAAATGTTACACTTTTCATTCGGCATATTTCAATCTAGGAGGTCATATACAATTCAATATTAAATAGATACCTATTACGTTAAACAAAAGTTAATTTTAAAAATTGAAAAAAGAATGAGATAATCATAAATGTTTTTATGTTATAAAAATCTTCATGATCGCATTCGGAATGTAAAATAAAAGCCTGGTAACAAAAATTTTAAATTAACGTAATTTATAATCGGTAAATACGAGTAGCTCTTTTGTTACATAATTATAAGGGCGAATTTTTAGTATAATCTACACAGATTTGCAAAAAAAACTAAGGCGACGCAAGTGACTACTTAGACACTCTTTTCTCTATCTTCCGCAAATTAAAACCATACGACATACATTAACCAAAGCTAATCTAATCGAATAAAGCTATAAATATTTCAACGATCTCAAAACTTTACCTCTATTGTTAACGGACTCGAATAATACCTGCGTCATCGTACTGTCAAGTCATAACAGTTTATTTAAGAGAAATAAAATAGCGCTTCGGTGGTCATATTCGCTAGAGATGGAATGCGATGTTTGTATACTCGTATGGTGCTATATGTGATACACAGGTGTGCGTCCGGTCCTCACGGCTCGCCGTATCCGAAACTACCTTCTTATAAACACTTTTATTGCTATGTCGTGTACTAAGTCGTTCATGATTATTATCAGTTTTAAAAATATTCCATTACGTAATATTTAAAGCTCACTTAAGAAATTTCGGCAGCAACATATCAGTGTATATTGATAATCGAATATCTAAAAATCTCTTGTCATGGTGTTTGCGGTTGCACTCTTTTAAAACGCCTCGACCGATTGTGATTTTATTGTGTGTGTTTGGTAGATATAAGAATAGATCGCGTATTTCATACCGCTAGGTGCTTAGAGTATCTCTATCGACATTTTTTTTTTACTGTTTTTTTATTTGGCCCTTGTCTTTATCCTCATAACCCATTTCACATCCGAAGGAATGCGTCGACGAAGAAAATGGCACAAGATTTTCATATATTACATTATGTGAATTGGCCAAATTATAACTACAAATTAAACTGACGATGTCGCGAACAAAAACTAATAGGTACCTATTTAATAAACATTTTTTGTAACTGATTTTGAATTACTTTTCAAAAGGTTAAAAACTTTCGATTGTTTAATTAATGATATCATTAACTGTAATAGAGAAATGCATGGTAGGTATACGAAACTTAAATTCCGATAAGTAAGAAGAAGAATGGGCAACGTTTGCATTCAGCCAACACGTGGGTGGGCCTTTAGCCTAGAAATTTGACGAGGTAGCATCCGGACACCTAGCTCAAAACATCGGAAGCTTATCAAATAAAAATTCACCCACACATACGCGCAACTTGTTGTATTTACAGCACACGCGCCCGCGATCCAACGCGCCAGACAGCCTGTCGCCCATGTGAACAACGCTATCGCACTAAGTATGTACATATTGTATGTAATGTCATGTATAATTCAATGTTTATATATCTAGCGACAAATGACACGATAAGCATAGCAGATGGATACGACTCGAGGCGTGATCGCGTTGGGAGCGACTTGCCCGATCGCGTTACATACTTGCATTTAAAAAACGAAGAATGCAAAGACTTTTTGATGGATATCAACGTAATACCAGTTTCTAGATGACGTGATAAGGTGACGCCGACGTAGTCCAAAATGTGTTTATGCTACATTCACACGGTGGTCAGCGCGGAGTCACACAGTACCGGTAGGGTTCGTTGAATTTGTTATTGCGTTCTCGGTACACGGGCCAGTTATTATTTGTGAGGAATGGGTTGACGAGAGATTATGATAGGACATGAAATTTGGATGTTGTGTTTTATATGTCACACGGTCTGTTTTCCTGTTACGACTTTACGTTTTCTTTGTCTCCGAGCAACGTTGAGCAACGTTGCAAATCAATTGACATGAAAAACCTGACACTAAAATTCGCAAGTGAAACGCGAAACTGAAACAAAGGAGATGTAAACGTCCTTGTGAATCAGTAACAATGGCGGTTCATCGTCTGGGGTCTTCGTCTAAATCGCAATAAATATGATACATTAGTAACGAATGACCGACATTAAGGGGAGAGGTAGAAAAAAAATCGTCGGGGCAGGTGTGTCGCGCAATACTAATGCGCAATCAGTATTCGATGCGTACGCGCACCGTCCTGTACTTCGTTCCGGCTACTGTGCGTCGATAATGTCATTTTACGACGGGGAGGCAGCGGTGACCGAACAGGACGTCGCCGTCGTTACGACCGGCGAGCCTATTACAAATGCCACCATACCTCATACGCGAACATCGCACGCCACGTCGTGATGAGTTAAATCGAAATCAATCTATTGTTCCCCTTCCATTGACTGCTCGACACTCAATCACTCGTTGACGTTATCAAACGCAATCGAAATGTATACGCTGAATACATACCCGCTATACCCGTCGATACCTCTAAATACAATGGTGAGGGGTCATCCATAAATGATGCGAGGCGCGACAGCGACATCGCATTATTGCTCGTTGATCGGGCTACCTTACTTCCGATTCGGAAACAATATATTCCTGGGATCGATCGACAGAATTGTCTTAAGTCGATTCATAAAACTTGTAATTCATTTAGTGATGACTTTTTGATGCAAATTGATGTTTTTAATTCCGTGGAATCTCTGACAGGGCTAGGTGGGGATTGCTTCAAAGAAACACGAGGGGACTGACTTAAATTGAAAATTGAAGGCTACGTTATCGAAGTGCAGACGAGGCGTCGCATCAGTCCAGTACAAAATTATAATTAAAAGGGAGGAAGCGGCCGTGGCCGGACGTACAGACGCAAAACCGGCGGCGCCCGCGTCGATGCAATCTCTCTTCCACGCCATCCGACGCGGTGAGAAAACGGCGCTAAAAACGTGCACGCGATGAATCGTTAATGGATGAAATTTTGTGTGAAAACAAACACCGAGAACATTAAAAATCATCAGTCTATTCACAGATTTATGCAGTGTTATTGTCGTTGTAGTTTACTACAGACACTTTCATTCATAAATTGATAAAATCACATTAAGCTCTAAAGGTATGCGCGACTGCGGCGATGTCCTTAGTTTGAAGTTTTATTGGTATTGGTCGTTCGCGGACTGCGTCCGTTCATTTAGAACGACGCGAGGAGCATATCGATGTGGCCGCGAATACTACGTTGCGATTGTCTCGACACCCGACCCGATTCATCAATGAAAGCGAACGAATAATTTTTAATAGAGCTTTCGATTATTACCTACCGATTACCTACTATAGCCTGTCGTAATGTTTAATAAATTATGTTCATAGCAAAGCTATAACTAATGCTGACAGCTTATAAATCAACGTAAACTTGGAGTCAACGGGAACAGCTTATATACCTACTTTAATAATTTTGTCTATTGCGATTTGGCTTAGTCCTACAGTAAGGGCTTGATAACTAACTCAAGTACTAAAACTTGTCAAACTACCTAAAAATTTGCTTCAAGGATAATATTGACTGTGTTCTTAAAATTTGCTTCCAAATACGGATGCTTAAAAATTTTGCCATTAACAGTCACAATAATGTGATTGATGTAGTTTATTTCTGTCAGCCATTTACTCTGAATACAAGCCGTTACTTTCGCTTAATATTCACATTTAGATGACAATTTTATAAGTAATAAGCAAGTTGCAAAGAGATACTTACAAGTTTGTCTTTGTACTTCGCCGATGAGTCGTAGGCGTTCCGCGCTTGCGACGCTATTTCCTTCGCTTTGTTTGGAGAGTATTGTACTTCTGATTGTGACTGAAAATAAGTAAAACAATATTATTTTTCAAATATTTCTTAGTTTTATACATTACACCATACGGTTGGATACAAGGTCGTGTAATGAAATTTATATAAATGAAAAAATTGAAATTAATATAAATTATTAAACAAACGCTAAGAATAAAGATTTAACTTTGTTATAAACGACTGGCCAGGATTTGACTATAGAAAAAAATATTTTTGGAATCATGGCAGTTTTGTTTCCCAATCAGACTTTCACATCAAATAATAAAAGCCTTAAAGAAATCTCTATAGACAGATCGTTAGGTTAAAAATAGTGCGGGTTTCTAACAATAGATTACAGAGGTTCTATCAGCATTAATATTCAAAACTCTAGACTGCACCGGTCACACTCCTCGCGTGTGTCCGTCATACGATGACGTATTAGCGCCTGTATGGGTATGCATCGTTCGGTCAACCACCTGTTTGCTCAGTTCCAACTCTATCCCTTCTGTAAACTTTCCTAGCTGAACGATTGTACAACACATTAGATTGCCACTACTATGCATTTGCTATTACTATCAGTAATACATTACAATAAACATTACTACTAAAATCTTTAGGTGTTATTTCATACGCTGATTGTGATGCTACATTAAAAGAAATTAATATTTTCACATCTTCTAAATTAGTTGTATTATTTTATTGTTGTAAGTTTTTGTTGTACTTATGTGTAAGTCATTAATTACTAAATTAAAGCCTGCCACTCTATCGCATTAGGCATTCCCTGTAATGATAGCTGTGATGATAATAAATAAATAAATAAATAAATAAAACTAACAAGATCCTCTGGAGCAAGGCTGCTCAACCATTTTTACAGGGGGGCCAAACGGTGAATTCAAACATGTATGACGGGCCACTAACTTATTTTACTCTTAGGACATGCGCAATACAACCCAATATTAAGAAAGGAAATTAAACTTTAATTGGTAATATGACTATAAATTAGGTATATAAACACACAAACTATCTTATGCTAAATACCTAAGCAAAGATGAAACTCCTCAAGATCTG
>DWOV01000054.1:0-10728 GCA_018251275.1 Niconiades incomptus | reverse complement strand
ACTTATACCTCACTTTTATTTATTTTACTAATTTTTGCCAGTCCATGGCACCACTATTTGACATTTTAGTCTGTCGCACTATGGATTTGAATTTTATATATCGTCGGCTTACACTGTAAACCTACTAACGACATAATAGGTATCTTTCCTCCTCCTTAATTCTTTATTCTCTTTTAAAGACTAGGTAAAATGTTATTTTTCATACAAAAACACACCTGGCAACATTTCCTAGTAAGGTAACGACACAAATTATATGCGCGTGCGCAGCGTAGCGCGTCATTTCTAATTGATATTTAATCTACAATCACAACCTTGCACTCTATCTCGTTACATAATTGCTGTCATGACGAAGATCTCGCGGAGGCGTCTAATTAGACTTGCTAATTAGACACAACAGTGACGGACTTAGGATAAATCTATCGAACAATACACGAACTCACTGTTCGTCAGTGTTCGTGTACGATTAGTGATGCTCTTACGACTTTCGCATCCGATGGTGAACGGTTACTTTACACGTATCTACATAAATTAGAGACCCGTTTGTGTTCGAAATTTAACCATAATTTAGTATTACAGCGCCATCTTTTTTCTATCAGATCCACTATATAGCTTTGCGCCATCTAGCGAAAATATACGACAACATGATTATACGAAAATATGTGACACTTACTTACTTTAAAGTACCAATATTAAGTAAATGTTGACACAATAGATTAGGTAGACCTTTGTTCCTTTTACCAAACCACGCACGTTTGAAGCCCGTTGCACATAAGGCTACACTGCCTATTTAGGCAAGACCATCTAATTGCATAGAAGAATGGAAACCTATATTAGGAAATGGCAATACCATCCCTTTCGTCCTAGTATAGCGTTGCACTCTTCTAAACCAATTAACGTCCCAGTGTGTACAGCGGACATAAGAGCTTTCAGACAAACAATATTATAAGTCACTTTCCAAAACAGTTATTTCGCGCTTTCGTACAGGGGACGGAAGTCAAAGCTGTGCCAAAACTTGGCCGGTGCGAGGTACAGGACGCAGACTCTAAAAAGGCACGGAAATCAAAAATTACGAGACCAGAATCAAAGTGTTCTCAAGAGCGCAGCTTCAGAAGCTCGCATCGGGTGCATGAAATACTAGTTACGGTACTGCAAAGTCACTGAGTCAAAGTAGGCGCATACTGAGAACGGATACGGAGAACTATCAATGATAGATGTAAAAGTCAACAAACATGAAACTGTAGTTTAATATTCATAAATCGCTACACGCTCTGTGTTAGTATCGCAGTCGCGTTCGACACGACACGGCTCACGACGCGACAACTATGGTAGTTATGGCTCTTATACACCGCTGTTACTTCTTGTGGACGAACAACATTTTTTATCTCATCATTATAATCTATAACTGTCCCAATGCTGGGATCGGGTTTTCCCAATGCGAGGGGCACAGACCATAATGCATCACGCTGGCCAAGTGAGAGTAGGCAGACTTCACAACCATTGACAACTTTATGGCGATCTCTCAAGTGTGCGGGTTACCTCTCGATGTTTTTCTTCACCTTACCAAATGATATAGTGATATTATTTTTATGGATGACGAGGAGACGAGCCAGGAGATGATAAGAGATCATCATCGCCTATGAACAACAGTGACTGTAAATCCGTCACCGATGTATTGTAGCCAAGAATTGAGAAGAAAAGTACCGGCTCTCACACCCCCAATCAACACGAGTTAGCGACTGATTCAAACAAATGGAAAATATGTATTTCGTCTTGGGAACAAACAGCTAACTAATTTTAACAATTTCAATTACATTGCAGGAAAGAATACGCTAACATATTTCACAAGAAAATTAATAATAGGAATGCCTAATGTGTCGATAGATAATACCAATCTTGTTTATAAGAACCATTATTAAACAAGACATTTCCCCCACTTCTTCTCTTCCATGTTAAAGCACCTTTCCGAAGTGGGAGTAGATTCAAAAATAATGACGTGCCTAAGTGTATTTTGATACCTATATGAATAAATGAATTTGACTGTGACTTGATAACATTTTATAAATTTTACCACCTTAATGACTAATTTGTTGAATACTAAACGATCATCATCAATACATTAACAAAATATAACAAACAGTAACATTATGCAATAACAACGAAACGAAATAAAAAATTGAAAACATTTTAAAACATCTGTTAACGATTGTCGCCATAAGTTGACTAAAACGAAATCCATGAAATAATGTAGGTAATATTCAGTACACTTAAAAGATCCAATTCTTTATATCTCATACCGTAAAGAGTACCATATCAAACGGGAAGCGTCGGTGAAGGAAACTGTTTTGAGAACTTGGACTACGTTATTAAAGTTAGCAAAACGTATTAAGAAACAAATTTACAGCACACGTTGACCTAAATGAGCAATTTTACCCACACTTAAACATTTGTAAAATAGTGTTTTTTACATGCGAAGCAGTGTGTAAATTTTTAATCATTGAACACGGTTTTATTCGAATGCTCAAACCCCAGAAATATTGCAGGTTCATTCACTTGAGTTATAAAATATCATATTACGACACATGTGTGTAAGGCGAATTTTTACAGGGCAATTAGCACTCTCGCTATAAATGCTTGTCCTGTAAAAATTCGCCGTTTTACGCAAATGTATTGTAATATACCATATCATTATGTTACCAGATGTTGCTAGCACACATGGAAACGTTGCTCCACACTCAGTAACCGCGATGTGGGTGCACCATTAGACAATACTTCACTGGATCGCTCGTGTGACTTGTATGGTATCGGCTGACTTTACTACAATAGTAGATACGGATGCGTAAAATAAATGTAAATTGTGATTCGAATAACGTATCGTATCACGATGTTTTCGTAATTACGAGAAATAGAGATGAAATATTTAAGAACAACGAGTCATACCACACTTATGCAGCAGAGTATGAATTAAAAGGCATTACTTTGTTTACATAAAACAAATTGAAACAACTTCTTGTAGCTTTATTTTACTATCTCAATATCGGAGTGAATTATAAGCGGTCGGTGTTTGCACAGCTGGTGTCATCAAAAACTCTATAAATGAAAAAGATGAAAGTAATAAAGACTAATACATTTTAATTTTAATACAAAACTAGATTAGGAGTAGGTATATCTAAACACTTTGTTATCAGAACCATATTTGAATTATATATTTAGGAAGTCAAGGTTGCATAACATATTTGGTATTGAAAGGTACCGAAATAATTACTAAAGGAACATGTTGAATTCCATTTGCGAGACTTTTATATGACAACGATAAATTAATCAATCGATAATCGAGACTAGAATCTAGATGAAACGATTCCAGGAATCAAAGCTAATCAAAATCATTCGTAGCGGTACGTCTGGCAATCGAAATTAATTAAAAAGAAGTAGATTGTTATATTTTTTATCACAACGATCAAATTATACCTACGACGATTAACAAACAGATATAAATAGAAACTGGAACAACATCGAGATAAGCTCTTCAAAATCGATTGGTAACGAAAGATGTGGCCATGAAAATGAATTCTAACGGAACATGCAAATGCCCTGGAGCGGTATCAAGCTGCACAGCTGGTGGTACCTTCGGCGTGTCACGGACCGCTTTGAATGCAATTGATCTTGTACCAATGTCAGAACGCTCCAGCGAATGCTGATTCACTAAGCAACTTGTAAAATGACTGTAAGTTTCGGAGCGGAACAATATTAAAATTGTGATGAATAGGAGTAGCAAACCTTATATTATTTAGAAACTGTTGTTTTTTCTTTGGACTGATTAAATGTATTAAGTACGAGAAATTAAAAAGTTGTAAATCTAATTGAAACTAATAAACACTTGAATAAATAAAACCTAGACAGAACTAGGTACTAATCAAAAATAATTTAACCTCTAATTCGCACATTAGACAGTTCTAACATTTAGCACTAATAAACTCTATACATATTATATTGAATATTTCAGAAACTTGAAGTACAAATAATACACTTTTCATCAGTAATACACGACTTACGGTAAATCGATTTGTAGTCGATGAAGCAGTATTGAAAATATTCAATAAAAATTTTATGCAAAATGCACCAAGAATTAAAGGACAAAAAAAACATTTGCTCAAAGCTTGAACACAGCACCAGCAAGAGTACCAGATCGTTGACTTATCATAACAAAAAATATTGATAACAATGTAGTCCTAAAAATAACTATTGCGCTTTTACAGTACCAAGTGTAATCAACCTTATAAATACCAATCCAAACAATTACACAAACAGTTCTGGCTGTTCTTTGTGCTTGATTTCACCAACACACTGGGTCAAAGACTTTTAACATCTGCATGACGATGACTCAGTGGCCTGTCTACGATTCGAGGCCAAAGGGCTTTTACATGCATGCAATAACTTCGTGCTTACAACTTTCTACGTCTTGTGAAATATGTACATTAGATTGGAGTTGGAACTTGAAGACGATGTTTTCTTTAACGTTATTGATGATACTCGTTCAGTTATAGAGGGAGACTTTTGAACTATTATTGTAGAGTTAGAATATTCTTAATAGATGCAAAAAAAATCATAAAAGGGTCGAGTCTTGATTTCAATAAGACAAATAAAAAAAAATAGAAACAGACTCATAAAACATTGAAAATGCTATACAACTTAATAAAAATAAACAATGTTAATATATACTTAAGGTATTATTATTCACACGTTCATTAGCTTTTAAATAGCCAACTGACAAAAGCAATCATAATTGACTTCTAATTATGTCCATAATTAACAATCACTTCCTTTGTAAAATGGAGTGTGAAATGGCAAGCGCTAAAACGTTTAACGTGTATAGTTTCTAACATAAAGAAATTCTTTATTTACAGGAAGAGTAATGTGCCCATCATATCAATCATATCATCATCATATTTTTTATTAAATACTAGCATTTAATATTAGAAAGTGTGTAATTTAAATGGTAGAACTGTGAAATTTTATTGAATGTTCTTTAGTTTTTAAATCCAAGCACAAGCCTATTGAGATAAGTTTTGATGGGAATCATTATCTGACTTATGGTTAGCCCGTATTTAGAGAAACAGTGAATAACTCCATAAAAAAACAATTTACCTGCCAATCTGTATTTTCTATTACATATAATCTTAGTTGAAGCCAAGTTACATTAAGATAGAAAGCATACAGATCAATTGACGTTTGAACTGATACTGTCGCATTGATTTCAAATCCTAGACATGATAAACGAGATGCAACAATGTTGTTGTCCACTTTCATAATAGTTTATCAAATTTAACTACGAATTACGTGGCGTTTCGATCTGTGGGGATAGGTTAAAGTTAATTAAGTACTTGTAAAGTAGTTAATGAGATTTGGAGTTAAGATGTGGCAGTGTTACGTGACTATATAGAATTATTATTAAATGATCTCATAGGAGACGGAAATTTGTTCCCCAGATCTGATACTGGAAATATTACTAATCTTCAGAAGGACCAAATTTCAGTTCAGTAACAATTGGTACCAATCCTATACCCAAACTCCGTTAATTTGAACCTAAATCGAAAGTAGCTTTCGATGAAAAGTAGAAACGAACGAAGAGAGGAGGTACCATTTTCTAATTGGAATTGCAAATAAATTTCCCCGCTTTTGCAACATGGACGGTTATGGTTAAATGGCCACGCTGCATAATCACATAAACAACGCTTGTCGTGTCCAGTTGACAAATAGCCGAAGGTTACAATCTATTATTGTATAGTCCGTGGCACTGTGGTATATGAGAGGGAGCTAATATGGACTCTAATGACGCGGAATGATGATCGAGTTATGTTTATATCTGAAGTGGATATTGTTTTCATTTGCATGCCATAGTGGGCAGCGGAACGGAAGGTGACCAAGCCGAGGAACACCCGTGGGATAATGTCGATCAAGTAACTTTGAAAGTGTTTGAATTGAGTATGGACGAATTCATATTTTACTGTCGTCTAAAGTCACTTAATGAAATTGAAAATGTATTTACTGTACATACACAACCATATTTTTTTTATTATTATTTAACAGTAGAAAGTTACTTAATTGTATAGAAATATTTAACAGCAAAGATATTGATTATTTTATTTTTTATATCTTGGTTTATGTTCTTCGATATTTGACGTTTTTTGGACTGGTATATTAATTAACGTAACTGATTTTGACGCGATTTTACATTTATGTATAATACGGTTCAGTTTTAATGTAAGTTTTAAATAAAAAGTTAAACGACATGTATTTCTATAACTTTTTAATGCTAGCAGCGTATTATAAGATTATATCTATAGAAGATTTTATCCTATATATCTCATTAAAAAAAGAGGAGATCCGAACCCAACAGTGGGACAGTTATGGGTTGTAAAAAGGAAGAAGATGTACATATGATAGTAACCGTCATCAGTATGTCAGTATCCTGGATCAATCCAACAATCATGGAACCACCACAGCCGATGACTGAGTAGAATAGAAAACTGTTGGAGCGATGGCGCGTAACAACCGACGTCTATGAATAACGTGACGTACTAACCTGTGTACAATGTGTTGTGTGTACTGAATTAGAAAACTAATGGTTACCATAAAATTGATTAGCTCGCTCGCCTCTAATGGATTAAAATGCGAATGTTATTGTGAAATAACCATTTACAAGATAGACAACATTACGGTTAAAACGAAACAGCGATATGGTGGCTAGAAAAAATGCTCAGTGAAAAATGCGTTGCAAATTTTTACAACGTTAATGGACGTAATATCTGGGTAACAAGTGCTATGATAAAAAAAATACAGTATATTTTATTCAAAAGTTACTGCTTTTTATACGTAAAATGAAAAATCAAGAAAGAAAATAAAGTACATTCAGTACTTTATATTATGTATTTGATTTATACGTGTGCTCTATCATGATACATAAGCAACAATCAAACCGATATCACAACTTTGAAAAATCATAAATAGTCAAGCGCTTTAACATAAAAAATAAGGATAAGTTTAAGGATACGTATAACATAAGAATAAGAAATTTGGTTAAGACCTATGTACAAAGCAGACTATAGTATAATGAACAAAGTCAATAATTATCTACATTGTGTCTCAGAAACAGGATACTCCGATGATTTAATGACTCTAAAGCCTCATATCCTTTTACTAGAAAAGGGTAATGAATGTTAAACTATTTCTATAATACTACTACAGGAAAGAGCTTAGAACATCGATCCGTCTGGTAATGTAGCGAAGGTAGCTTCCCGGTTAGTGAACTCATGAATCCAAACGAGCTGACTGCTAACAAAACTACGTCTGAGTAATTGATAAATTGCATAACATTCAGTTAAGATAACGTATTGACTATTTTAGTTAATATTAATGACCTTACAGTGATTAAAAGCAACTTACGGTCGTCTACAATGTACAATGTATCGATAACCTCTAGCAGTTAGTATGAAAGTAAAGACAAGAACACAACAATGAATGTAATTTTCGGACAGTTATTACGTAACTTACTCAGCATCATACTTAGATAGAACATCAATACAATTCCTAATATGGTATGCGATGACTAGTGAGGAAATTCAATGTGGTAAATGAATAAGAGCTTATTCACTTTTGCTTCGAAAACCACAGTAGAACAGGAAAACCAATGCAAGCCAGCTAATACTCTACAGTATGAGTAAAAAGTCCTTAGTGTAATATTAAGTAACCATTAAACGATTATAGATAATATAATATTCATAAATACTCGTAAAGCGTGTCAAAAAAAGACGGAACTAACAATGTAAAAACACATGACAAAACACGATTGCATTTTATTAAATTAAAAACAGAATTAAAACTCACTATAGAAATTAAAACATCATAAAAACAGACAAACGACTAAAATGAAATACAGAGATATAAAGATTGATACAGAGAGATAATGGCGATAATTATGATTTTATCATAGCGTATTAAGACGAAAAGAAAAACGATATGTGCAAATGCAATCCATATTTATGCAGTGTTAAACAAGAGTCAGCACGCTGAGCGATAGAGAAACAATGTACGAGAAGCGAGCAACCATGCACGACACGTCACCGCAATGAAGATGGACCGAAAACAATATAAATCGCGGCGCCAAATTACAACATTGCCACTTAACACGATAGGATAAGACTTGAGGCACAGATCCAACCAGGCGTGGCAAACAAACATCGGAGTCAAAGACACCTCCGAACACCGGCCACTTTCAGTTTCATGAAAACGAAAGCGGCTCATACATCTCCCGCAGATCGCAAGACGCGCCATTTTTGCCAAGATGGCGGCGAAAAAAGTTGATAATCCGTCACGCCGGCGTGCGCAGGCGCATCCACCGGCCACCAATTTGTCAAATCCAGTGGGTTTGTTTTTACGTTCCGCCTACACGTTATACTATACCCAACAATTGAAAGTGACTGGATTACCAATGTTGTTTCACAATGAAACTTTATCATTACATCGGCGATGATAAAAATATAAATGTTGTTTGTGGTTTTGTTTTCTATCAATGTCATATCTTTGAATTGCGCTGGCATAATGATAGTAATTATCAACGCTGGTTTTTACTTTGACGGTAAAACGTTCTACACCGATCATGATCATCAGTTAACACTTATCTGGCATAAAGAAACAATTAAATGGGATTTACTTTTAACTGGTCTATATTTGGGTACGATTTATTTTACTTTTCTCGACACAATCTCAGGACATGTATAAATTTATAAATAAATCATTTATTTTTTGCTTATGAATTATTAAAAAAAATTCGGAAATCGAGGATCATCCAATTCAGGATCATCCAATTCAGTAAGGGAACACGGGAATTTTTTTTCGCACAATTTACCAAAAAACCCTACAACTTCATAAGCATTTTCCAAGGACCCCATCTACCCAGTCATTTATATCTCTAAAAGCTAGAAGTGCAGTGACCCACGACAGTGAAACGGACCTGCACCTGACCAGAGACCAGCCGTCGACCGTGAAAGTGTGTCCACCTCTCTAATTACCACTTGCCTTACTCGGCTTGAATTTCTTCGATCTTCGTAATCCGATAAAAAGTCAACAGCCGTCCAGTGAAACTCGTCAATAATTGCGTCTCGTTATTAGAAATATTATTTGTAAGCAATTTAACACGAATTATGTGCCGTCTTAAATTACCAATTATGAATAATTGCCTAGGCTACAAAATACTTGATGGCTTCCAATTATAAATAAATGAGCAGAAACAGATTCCAAACATGTTTTACTTAAATTCCAAAAGCGTGAATATGAAATGAAAATTTAAATTACAAAGAAAAAAGATAGTGAGATTAAATATAACATTATTGTTAAGAAATTCTTATCGTACAGTTAAATTATTACTCCTGATGGTTTTACTACAGTTTACGAAGTTATTTATGATACCGTAACTTTCGATACTTTCGTCCATAAATCCACACACTTTACTGCTTCACTGACCATTTTTCAAACCAGCCGTATTTTATTGCGAACATACAAACTAACTAATTTGATAGATCGTAATCACAAGATGAAAATTTTCAATCTTGTTACACAAGAACGAACGTCATGTTTTCTATTTATTGCCGAATAAATATTGCTAACGTTTATCCCCGATTGATGAATGTTTCAGATAAATATGCTGTTATTAGTAAAGTCTAATGTGATTTTGAAATCTAAGTCTTCAGGTTTATGGTGCAGAAGATCATTATCATCATCTATCTGTCTTACGTATCTGTCGAAGTGGGATATGGATGGGTCATTTAGAAATCAGCCCTGATATTTATCTTCATGTAGTTGTTAATGCCGTTTATCTGACTTCAAATATTTAGCTCCAACCTCTCAGGTTACCTAACTAATTATTGCAACTGGTACAACGGATATGATAATAATAACGCTACACACTCATAGCGCCACACTAGTAATCCCCGTGTCATGCGTATCATGGGCAACACAAAAACAGCTATACCAAGAACACTAATTAAAGCGAAATCAGAACCTTTTGAGCAGTTCGGCATGGCGAAAATTTCGCCATAACTGTCTTCATATACTGCTACAGCATTAGAATGAAATTGTTATTCTGAACCAAGTGGCGCTAAAACAAAATAAATTGCGTGACTGACACAGTGAAATTTCACGAAGCTATTGCGCTGGTTCATTCGCTTCCGCATAGTTCCGGGGCCGTTGACAAGTCGATAGTTCTAACTCTCTCTGACATATTGACAACAAAAATAAATCGCGGGATCGTCTATCTGCTATTTGTTGAAAAGATCAACTTCAGTTCAATTCAGTACTGTTCGATTACTTCCTGTTACTCCAATTCGAAAAAGATTTTTTATTATTATGAAGTTATTTTTGTCCAATTTCTTTTATTAATATAACTTCTACCAATAAATTGTAATCTTCGTTGATGTGCTCATATTATTTTACTGCATCCAAGACCACAGATTTTGGTCGAGTAATAAAGAGTTTTTATGTCAAGGTCAAAACTGGTACTTTATTACGGATCTGATGCTAATTTTGGTAGAGAAATCCTGAGCATCTGCAATATTGGCATTGATTATGATTATTGAAGTAAGGATTTACCTTTGGGATAAAATCCATTAAGATGATGTAGAGTTTAAGAAGGAAAATTGTTAGATTAGCCTGTCAACAAAGGTAAACTCCACTAAT
>DWOV01000053.1:0-10734 GCA_018251275.1 Niconiades incomptus | reverse complement strand
TCTTAGTTGTCAGTAATACGATTAATGTTTTGCTTGTACGTATGTGGCTCGCCTGGTTCCGATACAAATCGACGAGTACATCATTTCCATTGGTTCTATATTTCGTGCAATTTAGCATTTTCGTTGCCATAGTAACCATTGCTACCGTCGTTAGTATTAAAATATATTCAATGACGTCATTTCTTCTACAGATTATAATCATGGTGGGCGCGGTATCGCACATGGCGGGGCACTTGGTTTATGCGAACGCTAGTTCGGGGGCCGAGATGTATGTAGGAGCGGCTTTGGCCGCCCTAGGACCCTGCGTGGTGCCACTGCTACGAGCCATGGCCTCTAAAGTCCTACCACCGGCAGAGAAAGGTACCTTCACCCACTATGGTCAATATCGCTTCCGATATTGGTACCAATATCATTATTGTTGCCGGTATCATCCTTTTATCATCATCATATTAGTAATATTATAAATTCGAATGTAAGTTTATTTGTTACACTTTATTCTTTGTGACAGCCTAATTTCCACGCGGACAAAGCCGCGGGCACTGCTAGTTACTCGTACTATTATAATTTCGTTACCACTATTTTACCATTACCATAATGGGTTCCGTTGCTATGATTTCCTTCGATCCTATTTTTTCCATTATCATTATTGGTACATTGTCTACAGCGTCAGTTTCATGTCGAAGTGGCAATTTCTTTTTTCTTGTGAAAAATTGCTACGATTTATTGTAAATTATAATATTATTATATAAAATATACAAATCAATAATCGATGATATAAATAACTAAATAAAGCGATTTTCGGAGCTTCCAGAATTTAAAATTATTTAAAGAAACTTTCCTAAATTCTCCTTCCAATTAGTCCATATCAGAAAATTCAGAAATATCTAATACTTACTTAAAAACAAAAAGTAGCCAAAAGAGTCCAGCGTTTCCAAACTTTGCGTTTAACGAAAGGAGTTTCTGTTTATTTGTATAAAAGTTTTTTAGTATTGTATTGCTCTTGGCACTTCGGTTTTGATGCAAAAATGTGCAGCTTTAGAGAGGCGTGTTGTATTGGTTACTATTGACGCTTTGCCTGTCGCTATAATAATGGCGGCTAGCGTGTATCTATGTATTTGACAACACGGTGTATCGATATATTTGGACAGGCTGGGTGCACTCAATAATTTGACCAACATGGTTGTATCGATGTTATTGACCACTCTGGCTGTATCTAATTATTTGACAGCCTTGGATGTCGCTATCTATTTGCTGCCGACTGTACATTTGCTGTTTTGGTAACATTCGATTTTGTATTCTGATGTCACAACATTGTTATGTATAAAGCCTCGTAATAAACTAACATTATGAATTTCATTAATACTATTTTATTATAAAGAACAAAATTATAAACAATTATTGTAAATATTTATTGAGTATTGCTGTATTTATTCAATCATAATAAGAGACATTCAAAACAAAAGTAATATTAACAACTACAACAGTTTTTTAATTTTACCTACAGATGACTGAGAAGTAATAGGGTATGTAAATATTGACAAAATGTGTTTTTAGAAATTATTTTACTATTACTATCATATAGTACTGTTACACATCCAGTTTTTAGGTACCAGAAGCGAAATTTAGTTAACAATAAAGTGAGGTTAGATCCCAAAAAAGAATTAGATTTAATATGAGTTACATAGAGGCAATTATTTTCACTTCGTAAATGATTACAACAACAGTAATGTCTCATTAATAGATGTGTCATACGTATTACGATCATAATAAAATTATCTACTGCGTGCGCGATTTGTTATTATCAATGAGTGTTTATATTATACTACTACATAACATATAGGTATCAGATTATAAATACAATACGATTTCACCTCGGACCTCAGTGAATAAAACAATCGATGGATGGATCACAACTATTAAGTATTAGCTAATTTTGAATATTAATGCAAAATAAATACGAAGGAGCAGCCATTTCATGATTTTATTGTTTGTTTACATAAATAAAAATTTTACCTCAAATTGCCAGTGAGCAGATTGTAGAAGTTGTTTAGCTTGTTCTCGGGCACATCCCGCTACTGACACAAACTGATTTATCATAACTTGTTCCCGTAAAGCTGAATCCATTGTATTTAATTGTTTGACTCAAATTTGTATTCACTAAATCACTGAAGGATAGCCGAAGGTAGGCAATAGCAAAGCAAGATGAAATGTTTATTAGCTCATGAAGGCAAACGTAACATTATCATCGCGCTAGTGAGTGAGTGAGTGAGACATACAATGAGTGAGATTTTATGCAACAGAAAGAGATACAAAGTTCTTAGTCTCAATTCTCAGTTGTCAATGGGTATCAATCTATGAAACTTTATGTTCCATAGACACGGTTTGGGGCCTATGCACACATGGGGTACTTCGATCCATTGTCTCTATATTTTATTACATAAAGTATGGGTTGGGGAAGGGTCAACTTTTAATACTTAACTGTCTCATAAACTCAAACAAAACCTGTGTTTGAGGATTTAGTACACTTAATCTAACAAAGTTATTACAGTAGTAAAACAACCATGATTTTTTCCTGAGAAATAACTACAAGTTATGAAACTTGTGCAACATGACCAAAAACATCGGTAACACATTTTTTTTTGTAACTAGGTTTTTCCGTAATAATTTTATTTTTTGATTCAAATATTTAGTAAAGTTTTGTAACAGTGAAAAAGAAGAATGCTGTATAGAAACAAAAGTGATCACGAAGACGGAAGAATAGGAAAAATATCCAAGCCTGGATAAATGATGAAAATTTTGACATTCAGCTAGCTGTTTAAGCTGTGGCCCCCATCTAATCCAGTCAGTGGGTTGGGGTGAAAAAAGGCCGTTCCCTGCAAAAGGTGGTGTAGTGACACTTTTTTAATATGTTGGTTAGGGTTGTACTTCAATGAAAAATTCAAATTTGTAACCTTGAGGAGTGATCGCCTGAGACTTGAGACTTACAAAAAAGATGTTACGACAAAAGATATATGTAAAATTTTGTTATCTTCTAGTTTGTCTTGAACATTTTTGTTGTAGGATTAACTGTTGCGATAATATATTAAAAAAAAAACAGATTTTAGCACAATAAATCCAAGATGGCAGCTCGAGCGGGCACTCCTCAAGATCACGAATTAAAATTTTTCATCAGAGTACAAGCCTAAACAACATATTAAAAAATATGTTGTTACCACTACCATGTTTAAACCACTCAATGCCACTATATCACCTTTTCCAAAGCAAAACTCACTGACTAAACTAATAGCAGCGCTCGATTTGATTTGAAATAAAGATGTATCCTGTACCTATACAGGTGCCTAATACATTCTGAAAACATTTTATAACTTTTAAAACCTAATCAAACCAGCATATAAGTTTCTGGAGGATTAGTACCATCTCTTATGCCCAGTTTCTGAAGTTCTCGGTTAAGTTCCCAATAATTATTGATTGGATAAAGTTGTGGAATAGACAAATGACGCTTATAAAGTCAAAGTATAAACGAAGTTTAACTGACGGTCCGTCCTTCAGAAACGCGTTTTTCTAACTTATCGAATCAATAGCGTTATCGAATAGATAAACTGCCGAGAAATGTACCTCAGAAACCAGGCATAAATGTGTTGTAGACAATTCAAACAAAAGTAAAAAATGTATATAACGCCATCTGTCGACAATTTGGTTAATAAACTTCACGAGTCTTGGTAGAGATGCGCTTTTTGCGTAGAGAGATGCGCTTTAATTTAAAAAGCCGAAATGTTTAGCGTAAACAGAAAGGTTACTGTTATTTTGTAATAATTATGTTTTTTTTTAAATCGTGTTACATGTAATCATTAGGTTTTTTGCAAGAATCCTAAATTAATCAGTTCGTTTTATCAATTCATTTCAAATGCTAATTTAGTAATACCCTTATGGCAATGTGATTGTTTTTCAGAAAACCTAAAATTGTATAGGACCAGGATAAGAAAATGTTATTCAAAAATAAGCCGACATTTTTTATGTATTGTTTTAATTTATGAATTACTTTTGTTTTAATTAGTTTTCTTTTTACTATTTCTAAATTCTGATTTTAAGTTCCTTTTGGTGAAATTTTTTTTTTCTAAATAACACTGAGTATATTTAAATAGTTTTATATCCAAAATTAAGAAATTGTTATTGATTTGCGATTATTCTGGGATTTATTCTAAAAACCTGTTTTACTTGCGCTTTTATAGTCTATGGATAATTTATTTTTTCAGTTGATGCCAAAAGTACCGTAGACAAAAATGAAGTTCTACCACTTGGAGACCCACAACCGAAATTGGCCAAAGGATTTTTGTACAGATAAAATAGTCGCAATATGTATTACAAGTAGCACAGATTAAATAAATACCTGCAGGAAACATGGCTTTTTTTCCTACCATCCCAAAATATACTTACACAAATACACATCGACGGAAAATGAAAAAACAATGATGTATCTGAGACTTTTTGTCAAACTGTATTTTAATTATTTTCACCAAGACTCCATTTATAACTATTAATTATAAAAGTGTACCGGGGTAATCTGCGTACATTAAATATTTTTCGGAAAAGATGTAAATAATTTGTTATCTGTAAAGTGATCAAAACTTTTTATTTATTATTGTCGCTCTGTCTGTCTGTTCGGGCTTCACGCGGAAACCAATGCATCGATTTAGAGAGGAACTTATTATGTTTGTAGCTTACTACTATTGGAGGTTTAGTGTTCACTGTGTTCGTCACTGTACTTTTTGCCCAAATGAATCAATTTTATCGATGTTTTGTGTATTAAAGTAGGGAAACTCAATAATTGTGTCGTTTATTGAGATTTGTAGCGCGTCCCTCACTACACTAGCGGCAGGGTAAATCCCTCGCGACGACCTGAAATGGCAAGAGCGGTGAAGAGCGCGCAGTTCCCGCGCGATACGTTGATTGAGTAATGGCGTCTTGTTTGAGTATAAGTTAATTTGTTTTTGAAGTCCTTGTTCTTGTAAAACCAGTTAAAATACACGGTGAATCACATTTGTAGTGTTTTATTATTTGGCCACGCTATAGATTTCATTACTAAAAATCGTTTATTGAATGTCTGGACCGAATTTGATGAAAAGTTTTGTGTATTTAAGAGAGGAAACTTATGAAGTGTCGTTTATTGAAATTTATTAAAAAAACAACTGAATAATGAGCATTCAGCTACTAACTGCATTTATTTGAACGGATGGATCAAATTTGATGAATGTTTTTTTAAGTACATATTTATCAGATTAAACTTAAAAGTGGTCGTTATTATTCTTGAGTCTCTTTGAGAGTAAATTAGTCAATTTGTATATTAACTGTTTCCAATTACATTAATTGTTTAAAAGATATTACCCGAACAAAAAAAAACAAATTAATGTATGCTTGACAGGTGTAAGCATCAGAACGGCTAGACCGATTTTGATGTGACTTTAATTAAAAGGTAGATGTAGTAAACTCTGCATAAAGTTATCAAATATTTTTATAGCTAGATATCATAAGGATACAAAAGCTCAACAGAGGATAGTGGAATCCAAAGATAAACATAGTTTGATAATGACACACGTTTATTTAAATAATTTTATAATAATAGGGATAGTTGAACGTTTTCGTCTTCTGTATTCAGCTGTCGAAGGCATGTTAATTAAGCCTGAAACAAAATAAATATGATTAGAGAGGATTAGGGTTCAAAAATACAAATGTATGTACCTATTCGTTGTTAATCTCGTATAGTACTTATTATTGTGTAATGAATAATGAAATAACACTCATAGCCAGCGGCCATTAAGCGATATTATACTACAGATATGTCATATCCTCAGTAAACAGCGGAAGAACTGTTCCGAGGTGCATGGAATGCGTCCTTATCGACGTCACGAGAAATTTATTTGCCGTCTCGTTCTTGCACATTAGTCTCCGTGACGCAGACCAAAGACAAAAAAAGTCAGTTGATAAGTTTCCGTATCTTGCCATCGAGCCCGCTTAAAAAAATATCTGAATAATGTAGATAAATAACGCTACATACTTATAGCTCCATACTTGTACATGTACACGCTATATTGTCAAAACGGAAAATGAAATAAAAAAATTGTGATTACTTGATATTGATGCCCAAATTGAGACTTTTAAGTAGGTCAACTGCAAGAAAAGAAAATTAGGTAATCAATATAAAATTATCAAAAACAATTTAAGTGGTTTGTCGTTAACAAATAAATAGTCACAGTACAATATAAGTAATGTCTAACTAAGCTTCATTAAGCAAGATTTTTTGTCTGTGTCATTACAGAAAGCGCGCGAAAAATTCAAACATGGTGGTCCTCCTATAACAATTTGCTATATGAAAAAGTCGATTAAGTGAAAAAGATTTGGAGAGGAAATAATGAATGAACAACACAACACGTACGATGAACCATAGGATTCAGAAGCGATACAAAAAAGTGAAAAATTCAAACATGGCGGTGCTCCCCCCATGTGTACTTGCTAAAAATTGCGCTTGTCAATCGAAGATGATTTCGTGAAAGTCCAATGAAATGTTTATTTTATGAATACATGAGCAAGAATTATAATGAAACCATCCCATTCAGAAAGGCAAGTAGAAGTCCTAAAGTGGATGGGTGGTCGTTAGTGGCACATTTTTTAGGGTTTCCGTACTTCGGAGGCCATGTTAAGCTAGTCCCGGTTGTTATCGTTAGATGACAGTCGTTAAGTCATGTCGGAGGCCTTTAGGCGGCATAAAAACTTCTCGACACTTGTGTTGGGCACTAACCCCACTACTAAACCGCAGTGGAGCAACACATGGAGTATACTCTAGTTCTCCGAAGTTACGAGGAGAGACCCGTGCTAAGTAAATGGCCATTGTGCATCGAGGCCATCTGATTCAGGAGCAAAATTACATTTTTAATTTACCAACAAAACCTGACTACGCGTGGTTAAAATCATAATTATGTCAATACTTACCCACAGCTTTTAGCAAATTGTCTACGAGTCCTGAAATAAAATCATTAATAATTACAATCACATATTACTCAAAACTTTTTGTCATAATTCGTCTAAAAATCGTATGACAAATATTTTCTTGGTGAAAATATATCCAACGTCATCTCTTGACAATCTGCTGTAACAAATATGACAGCTGTCAGTGAAAGGGTCATTTACAACCTTTAATTATTGAAATTTAGATTTTAAGTACCTACCAAAATTATGGGTTGATTTTAATTTGTTTTATTTCAATATAACATTACTTCGGCTGGGTGGCTACGACAGATATTAGCTTTGTTCGTGATACAATTAGACACAACCGTGCGAATTGATAATGCAGTTTGTGATAATGTAATGATGTGTTAGTTGACAAATAAGCAAACCAGTCACCCGTTGTTAAGAGTTCCTCGTCGTTCATAGATATATAACATCAAAGGCATTACCGAAACAAATCAAATAAATGAAATGCGTTATCACTATCAGCGAAGGAAGTTATCAGAGAGGTCAATAGTTAACTGGATCTTCCATCGAAACTCTTTAGAAACATATTATAGGCGAAAGAGAATGGTAAGGAGAATTCAGGGAAGTTGGTTTAGTATGCAACTATGCACTAAAACCAGGTAACTCAACCCGGGCAAACACCCAACGATCTCTTAACTTAAGGCACCTAAGTCCATAAATTCTTGCTCGTCCTCTATTGAACAGATTTAATCACGAATAGTTTGACTCGAGCTGAAGGACGTATCACCTTAAACCCGAATTTAGACATCATCATACCTAGTAAGAGAAACACGAAAATCTACACCTTTTTTTTTAAATATTAATAAACAAAAACAGTAAAACGTCGATGTAGCGTTGCGTAAATCGTTCTTGAAATCGCTTTCTACGTCGCGTCACGTCCATACCTTGATAAGCCAACCTTATCTTACGTAAATCGGCTACCCACTGTGTAAATGTACAACAATGTATCCACCGTAAACATTGAATATTTTCGTCCGCTTATTGGTCTTATTGAATCTCCGATATTGAATGAATCAGAAAAACCAGATCATTACAAAAGCGCTGCCGGACTATATCTGCAGAAGGCGTGTAAATATATAATGCTGCTTCCGAGAATAAAGAATATAAATATCGGTAACAGCTAATGACGCAATGTTTTTCAGTTAGCCTCGCATTAAGAAAATGGTTTTTACGGAACAAGTTTGGTACGAGCAATTTGATTTCTCCCAGTCTCATTTAAATTGGAATTAAGTTACGTATTCCAACAATATTAGATGAGGAAATACGAGAAAGCATTCTACATAATAAAATTCTTGTCATTTATAGACTGACAAACTGGGCACAGGCTAAACTGACTATAACAAGCATTAAATTGGGAACAAAATCTTGTTTAATATAAAGTTATATTATTTTATAAGTATACCTAACAGACAACTTAGGTTCTAGTATCTATCTACCCCAAAATTAGCAAATCCATCGAGTCCCCATACAAAAAAAAAAATTAAGACACCTATATGAAACGAAGACATTTTCACATTCAGCAGAGTCTAACACTAGAGATCTTCACAAAATAATACTTAAAAGTGTCAACAAGACATTAAAAAAAACGTAATTATGCAGCAATCATGCCTTGTCATGCACGATGCATCCATGTTATACTGGTAGGCCGCACGACGTGGTATGTCTCGTACGAATCACTGCGCTCGACCCCATCCAATTGGGAGAAATTATGATCCAAATTGATGATCATCCACTTATTAACGTTACTTTGACTGACCTAACACAATATAAAATACAAATCGATCAAATGGTGTAGTTCAAAGTGCTTTTTGAACGGAACATGTACAGTTATTGCCTCAAAAGTGCGAATGAATAAAGAAGCGTTTTGAGAGTAATGTATACAATTTTTTGTATTCGCATTTTTTGCTCACTATACAATACTTGCGGTACTACGGTGCGCGAGAGCTGAGTGTGTTTGTTGATTCTATTACTATTTTCGGAACTCGTTATGTTCCTACATATAAAACTATTTTGATCAAATTAATGACCTTCATATGAGTTACTGATTAGGCTTAATGATGTGAAGTTCACATTAAAATTTTTGTCAAAAAATATTATAAAGAATAAAAATACGGTCAAGTGCGAGTCGGACACCGCGTACTATTAATCAGCCACTTTTTTGTTTTAATAATTGTTGTGCAAGTAGTTCTACCCTGTTATGTAGTGGTAATAACATTTTGATTTTTTTAATATTACGGTACCAAAAATACAATCCTGTGAAATATAGAGAAACGGCTAGAGAAATCGAGCGGAGGTCATAGAATACCGGTGGCAATCTTTATCTTAAAAAGGGCTGCCAGGATAAGTCTACCGTTATCTCTTCTAGGTTACCCTACTGAAATTAGATGTTGCCCATGAGGCTACGGCGATAAGCCCCTTTTGGACGCTGAATCAGCCAAAACATTGCCAACTTCCTTCTGAAATCAGCCATAAAATTACGTGTCGTAAATTGTTATTGCAAAATAAATTAATTTGCTCGCGTTATCACCTTAATAGCTTAATAGCAACCGATTATTAATTTATAGGGAAAAAATATTTAATTCAGTCAGATTTGAACTCTCAGCATGACGCAGCTAGATTATTTAGTATAACAGTGAGATATGAATATTACATTACATTATAAAGATCTACCTAAAAACCCACTTAGCTATCTTATTCAATGGGCGAAGGATTAGTCTTACTGGTTCTAACGCCTGTTAGTATATTTCTTCATAAAAGTATTTTTTAATTTGCCTAGAACTCTACAATACTGAAATGTTAATTTATTAAAGATGTTAATTTCTTGTAATGTAGAATTCGTCGTGAAAAAAGAGCCCGCAGTTTTCGCCCTACATTGTAGGGTTTACAGAGTAAAAGCTTGTAGTGTCGCGCTATATAAAGTTAAAGACTTCATGAGATTTGTCTACTTTTTAACATCTATAGCGTTATAGGTGCTGGTCGGATGCCGGGTGGCTCTGATGAGCTATGACCTTAATTCTTATTCTCTTTCTATAGGATGTCCGAGTTATTTTTATTTTTTTTACGGTGGAATTTCTTGTGCGTCAACTATTTAACTCAAACTCAAATACGTATTCAAAATTACTGCTTACAAGTTTTCCTTCCCTATAGCATGTATTGTGCCTAAGGATAATTTATAAAAAAAATGTTAAGGAAATCTAATTATAAAACTAGAAATCAGAATACAAACGTTTGTAGAATTGTAGCTTAGAAGAAATATCACGTAATAACTTACCTCCTCCTACCGACAATAAACCTGATGCTCTGCTGCCGCATCTGGACTATTGTTATAATTTGTGTTGAACTTAATTATCTCAATAAAAAAATCACGACTTCCATATCTTGCCTACATTAACGGAATATAGTACAAACTAGTAGTAGAGTTTCCGTTAACATCGGCATTAAAGTTAAGGTAATAAAGTCCTGCCCACACCCGTGCCATTTTTAATACAATAATTATAGCGCTACGCAGTTAATGGGGCATAAGCATTATAAGTTTAAAAAAATATTAATCTTAATTGAGCACTCCCGGTTCGTCGACAGTTCGACACACAAAGTGGAGATCAGCGCGATGACGTCACCGGCACCAGCCAAGTTGGTCGCAGCGGCCAGTGAGCAGGCTGCTCCCACGTTCACTTTCTATCAAGCAATCTTTGACTACGTAATTGCAAC
>DWOV01000052.1:0-10738 GCA_018251275.1 Niconiades incomptus | reverse complement strand
CGACTCAAATCGCCTAGTGCGCGTTTGCGGAAACCCTTCAATTTTTGTTGACTAGCGAAAAATCTTCAAGTTCTAACCCATTTATGTGCTGAAGGTCATTAAAATCGGTTAATATACATAAACATCCAAAGACATTCTTTCGTATTAAATATTTTTAAGTTTTAATCATAGCGGAGACAACATTTTAATTGTAACGGGTACTCACGATTTATGTATCTTAAAATATATTTCGATCCAGTTGCTTGGATCATGATCATGGTAACACTTTTGTATTTATAATATTAGTAGAATATGATGCAGATTTTTTACCTACAGTCGCAAACGAACTGGCGTGCTTTCGCACTATCGCTATGATAAGCAGTAAGGGTGGGTATACACTATGCGTTCGCACGGCACGTTACATCAGCGTTGCGTTAGGACCATCTCTTACTAAATGGAACTGACACATTCGCTAAATCGCGCTAATGAATTTTATTATCGTTGCAGATTATATATAAGGATGCAAATAATGTTGTTCTAGAATTACCCAAGGCGTGTTTCCGCGGGGGTGGCTGTTTCGCCCCGATGTCAACTACAAGGCGACAGTCTAAGGCAAGGTCCGAGCCTCACAGGAGGCGACTATAAGAACGGAGATAATTTTGTTCTGCAATTACTTGCGTGGTATACTCGCGGCAGCGGGTCTCGGCTTCACATCCCCCACAAGGCGACGGCCTAAGCCGAGACCTGAGCCGCACAGCTGTTTTGTTTTTAGTACGTGGCTTCCCTATATTTTTCAAAAAGAATGAGTTTCGCTGTTCTCTTCGCACTGTGTTCTTGGCTGAGCCGTACAAGCTCGCCGATCTATCCGCATGAAACTTTAAGGTCGCCAAAAAAAATCATGTAGAATTAAAGTATACTATATATACATATATATATTTATATAATACATAACTTTATTATAAATTGTATTATTACTTTACGATGTTAATTAGAAAGCCGTACATTGTATTTTTATTTCTTAGTCAGCATAAAATATGGTTACAGCGACATCTAGGGGATCCCTGTGAAAATGTACAAAAGCAGCGACATCTATATCCAAGGGAATGTTAACTACAAGTTTCGAACAGCGAAAAGAGTATCTATCTCATCATATCATCATTATCATCTCTCATAAGCACCACGTTAGCGCAACGCTGTTACAATGCCGCCATAAAGCATTAATTACTCTGTTCTCGGGAAATGCAAATCCATGTGTACGTTGCGTCAACGCAACGTACCATTAAGCCTGGCCATACACTGACCGCTTGAAGCAGTCAGCGCGCGAAACATCAAGCAGTTCCGTGGGGTCCGATGGCCATACACGCGCAGCTTGAAGCGGTCGGTTCATACAATCGCGTTTCGACCGCTTGGAGTCGGCAGCGACTGCTTACAGCGGTTCGTGTACGGCTAGGCTTAGATACGCCCTAACCAAATGCAACGCCGATGCGATAACGAACAAAAAAGAAGCAAGCCGGCATTATTTCTCGCCGACACTGCGAACGAAAAATGTAAAAGCATTTTGCAGTCGATTTTAGGAGGGTGGTAGTTAGCTGAGCGAGTAAAATAGCCTAACACTATGAGAATATCAAGTAAGCTTGTAGTATCACCTTCCACCCCATTCCATCTATGACGAGCCTACAGTAGAACTGTAGGGCAAATTGGTATGCGGTTAGTTGGTTCCGTTATCCTAGCCATACACGAACCGCTTTAAGTAGTAACCGGCAGCTCCAAGCGGTCGGAACGCAATTGTATGAACCGACAGCTTCAAGCTGCGTGTGTACAGCGATCGGACCGCACGGAACTGCTTGATGTTTCCAGCGCTGACTGCTTCAACCGGTCCGTGTATGGCTGGGCTAAGACAGACTGCCGACTCACCCTTTGTCTTTCGCGTGAACATCAGCTCCCCGCTGCAGTAAAAGTTGCGCTAGGGGTAGCCTGTTGTATCTGTGAATAATAACATATTTATTATGATAAATTAGACCACTTAGCACGAGTGAGACGCAGACAAAATCGCCGAAGTAAAATAAGATTGGAAATACAGTGTTTCAATCTATTCCTAGCAATAGGTCCAGTTTAGATCAATCTTTACAAATACTGATGCCTGGGACATACTCCACCATGTTCTCCAATTGAGACATAGTTATGGACCAAATTGTGTGTCATGTAAATGTAAATCCAGGCCCAATATGGCATTAAAAATTGTTTAAAAACCGAGCCTGAAAAGTTTTAAATTTTTCCGATAGCACCATCGAGAAACTAATCGCTTTGACTGTGGCGTTGCTCAAGTTCATGGGCAACGGTGGCCACTTAGTAACTTGAAAGTTCCTCTTGTAGTTTGTGGTCTAGTTTTATATAACTTATCCGACAGCGTAGTGCAGCGGGGTAGAAAGTTGTCCATCTTACCCGACATCGAAATGCAGCGGAGTAAAAAGTTGTCCATCTTACCTGACAGCGAAGTGCAACGGGGTAGAAAGTTGTCCAACTTACACAGCAGCGAAGTGCAGCGGGGGAGAATGCCGTCCGTCGACGTCACGACAGTTGACGAGCCGCGGCCTGGCGTCCAGGATGGCGCGGGCCGTCTCCACGTCACCAGTCCTGGCCGCTTCCAGGAGTCGCAGCGCCGCCGCATTTGCACACGCATCTGGAATGACGGTATCGTTCAAACTATACTTTTTGGGGGGTCTTTCAAGTTGTGCTTTCTGGGGGGTATTGCACATTATGCTTTCTGGGAGGCTTACAAATTATTTTTTCTGGGGAGTTATCAAATTATGTTTTTCTATCTCTTCCGTCACTTTTTTGAAGCTACTGCCATTTTACAATAAACATAGGGGAGAATATTTTCTAAATAAACTCCTGCGCATATTTAAGCATAAGAATGATTAATTACTAAGATTTTCTATAACCTGAGCGGAACCGGTTGCGAAACTAATTACTTTCATGCATCTTTGTCGTTAATATATACATCTACACGATAGGTTCCCATCGCGGTCGGTATCTAAAAAAGGTTGGAACCCATGATCTACATTATAGCATAAAATACTGAAAACAGAAGTAAAATTCTACGAAACGCACGCTCAAGCAACGCACACATACACACGTGTCACCGACACTGATTTTGGGAGGCTTTCGGAGGCACATTTTGACAGTCGAGCTGAATTGCCGCCTATTCCCGACGCGCGTATTACGATATTTTACTTTAAAAACGGAGCATCATAAAAAAAGTTATTATAATTATTCACTTAGTTGGTGTTTACATTCTAAATAGTGAATTATCGTTTCTTAAAATACCATTTTCCTCTTGAGAGATGAGTAAATAGGTACTTGTTTGTTATTCCATACTTCATGACGTAAGTAACACAAGATAAAATAATTATCTTGGTACGTAGTTGTAAACCCAAATATGTATTTTAATATAATTAGCAAATCAGCAATTCGTTCATTTTTGCGGCTCACTTTAGGCAAAAACTGTTGCATTATTAAGCGTGGGATTTAATTTAAAAAGTAAAATTATTGTCTAGATGTATTTACCTAAACGTATCTAATGCATCTAACATTAAAATATAATTTTATAGGCATCTAAAAAAATGAAAGATACAATAAATAGAATGTTAGTGTACATTAATTTCATAATATTGACGTCAATAAACGTTGCCAAAACAACTTTCGCAAGCATTTAATTCAGTTGACAACCTGCGCTTAATGTGGAGTGGCCGCTGAGTGTCGCTGTGTAAGTCGAAGTACATGAGTTTAACTTCTGTATCTCTTCATTTTGTGAGTATATGTATGTATATAATACGATAATAAACAATGTGAATCAAAAGTTAACGACCGCATCTTCTTTAAATACACTAATTGTATAATAGCGCGATGAATCCTTGCATCCTCGAAACTTGACCTCTTAATCCTGATTACATGTAAAGTAATACGATCCTGAGTCATTGACATTGTAAATCAGCGTATCAGTGGGCAGTGAGTAAATCCTGGCGGCCGCGACTTAGCAAATAAAAGACACCGCCTTTTGGACCTTGTGGGGCTTCTTTTGATTATACTTCTCTTCATAAAGAGCGAGGGAATTAGAAATTCAACTCACCGAATTGGAACTCGCTTCCCGAATTGATTTGGATTTCCTTTCTAAGGATTCTTCTGAATCATTAACTAATTACATGATAAAAGACATAACTCTGAACGAGGTATTAGTAAATGATCAAACTTAGTTTTCAGCTTAGATTGTATAATTTTGTTCATCTTGTTTTTGATCAATTATGTAAAGTAAACATTTTTTTTGTATATTACTCTTATCAGTTATTACTTACTTCTGATAAAGTGGTGGAGAAATATTTTCTCAACACCCGCAGCTTATCTCTATTGTATTAAAACGACAAATAACATTTTTAACAGATTTATAATTACCATTCTTAAAGCCTTTAAATATTGTGAGAACCGAATATCAATTGAAATACTGGAACCACTATTATCTGTTCTAGTTTTTATGCTTTGTCCTTGTTACCACTATACAAACAAGCCGAAGAATGTGTAGTTTCAATCTTATATTGTTTTCACCGCTTACATTTTATACTATCGAGTTCTGTATTTGACGCAAGATTTATTTTAAAATTCTGTGATTCAACGATAATATTATTCAAGAGAATACTGGACATAGGCTATGAAGTACAAAGTTTATTGCACTGCCAAATCGGTTGACCCGTTGTATGGGACCGTTGCCTTATATGTCGGGAAGCTAGAGTAATGAATATTTCACCAGTCACCGGCCACCGGTCACCAGTCACCAGTCTGAGCGCCGGTGCCACCCACCTGACGTTGTCTATGCCCCGGCCCTTCTGTCACTAGGGGTTACCCTCATTTAGCATCAATGACTCGTTATACCTAATCAGTGCAATGGAATTGAAAATATTTTTTAAAATTATTCTTCCTTAAAGAGTCTTTCACTTTAAAACTACATTCAGGGCCAGCGTAAATGATAATAATGAATTTCAGTTTCATTTCACAAATTGATTCCATTTTTGGTAGAATTTTTCGAATTTTTTCTGTAGGTACTAAGTTTTAATAGAATTACAAGTATGTCTTTTGTCTTAATCACCTGTTCATGAAGTATAACATATTTGTAAACGCCCAATAATTGTTTTCTAGTCAGTGTTATTGTCATATTGTCCAAACTTTAAAGGTTTCTCATTACTTATTATTAGGTCCAATAAATCCAAAAAAATACTGCGTCGTCCCTGCACGATAGCAGTACTATTTATTTATTCATATTGTATAAATTAACATTACAGGTTTATATCTTAGTGTCCCAATATTATTCCTAGCTGCATTATTCCATTTATTCCACTAATATTTATAACAAACCGTAAGTACGTAAGCACGAATCAACGCTGATAAATGAGCGCAGTCTCCTATCCCCGCATCTGTTCGTCTGCAGCCACAGACCACCTGTCACCACCTTAAGAGGTCTACTTTGCATACGGCCGGCGGCGCCATTGCTATGCTAATAAACCCACCGTGAGGTTTTATTTCACGACCGTTTCGGTTTATGGAGCTGAAGCATTGCTATAAATTGATGAAGAGTCTTTTATAACTTAATAGCTATTGCTCGCGACTTTGTTCGCGTAGTTATAATGCTTTAACCCACAGATATTATAATTTATAATTATACTTTAGCCAATTTGCATAATATTTGTATGAGTAACTGTCATCGTGTAATTCTATTAAATGAAGCTATGTATTTTCGTAAAGTTTCGTAAAAATCCGTTCAGTTTTTCCTTATAAGAGTACCAAACAACATTTTTCATTTATAATATCACTGGGAAAGATAACACGTACAATTATTTTAAATTAACGATCAGCAAATAGTTGATTAAACAAGCAATCGAGTGATCTGGATGGTCACCAGCATCAGTAACAGTGAAGACAGCGACGCGTTGCCGGCTAACAAGTCGAGGGACCGATTTAGCTGACTATGGTATATTAGGCGTTGAGCTGTGATCCTTGGTCCACATATTTATATTTAAAGCGTGGAATGTTATTTACCGCATAGAATGACGTAACAGACAGATAATTCTTAGAAACGCACAAGTACCTAAACCAATTGGACTAAATCCCATCACAGGTAGGTACCGTTATAGCATTCTGAAGATTAGAACAGAAACATTGAAATAATAATCGATTATAAATATTTGTAACGTACATTTAAATTCAATTAAAATATCATTTAAATTAGGCTAATCCCTAGTAATGTTATAAATACGAATGTAGGTTTGTTTGTTACACATTCACGCGAATACTAGTTAACCAATCATCATGAAACTTTGTACACATATTCTTGGAGGCATTAAAATTAACACAGGATACTTTTTATTACAAGAAAAAATAATCATTTTTAATAAAACATAAACAATTGACTATAGTTGTAGCTGTTTGGAATTTTTCTATATAAAAATGTATATGATCGATTTTCTCAAAATCTACTAAATGAATTTTTGTACTGTTTTTACTACAAGATACTGCGGTTCTTGAGTAAGGTCTTGGTTAGTAGTACATTATGGTTGACGGATCAGTATTTACGCGGGAAAAACTTTTTGACACACCGATCTCCACGAGGGCGAAGCCGCGGGCACAATAAAATTAATATTACAAAACAGAAAACCTATGTACTCGATAAGAGTAATGACCCTTTCTGACTTTCAGAGCGCTCTATATAGTTGCATAAACTTTATAGCATTCAAAACAAGTTTTACAGGCTGAAGTTACGTAACGATGGGATGGGGAATGAAGGCTTATCTGTCACCTGGTGGCACCATTGTTCTATGCGTTACACAATCTACAAACACGTTGATAGTGAGATTGTCACAAACAAACACACGCTTTACAATGTTCTTCTTAATCTCTGTGACCGAATTCGTAAAGGAATATTGACTTGGAGAACGAGAATTACGCCAGTTGGACGAATAATAAGCTTTTTTGAAATGCTAAATTTGGTGGCAGTTAATCTAGAAGATTATTAACGATTTGGTAATGAATTAATCGCTAAGGTAGAATAGTTATTTAACGACAATTATTAAAAAGTATTTATATTTTATACAAATATATATACATACGACGGTATGCCAGGACCGAAGACGGTCTTATAACTCAAAGCAGCGTGATAATAGACGAAATAGTAACAAAAGGTGGTATCTTATTTTAAGTACCTTTATTACTGCAATGATCTTACAAGCGAGGCAATTATTAGAAAAACAAGAAACGCAATATAAACAATTTGTAGTATTTCATTGCAGTTCAGCGTGACGCCTCGTGAATCACAATTTCGTGGCAACAGCAGACGATATGACAAGTAACTGCGACAATTAGCGCGACAAATTGACTGCTGTGCCTAATACTTTAATAGCCACTCAGCAATGCCTCTCAGACGACTCTTAAATACTTGTCATGATGTATCTCTTCGACCTATCTTTTACCAAGAACAAAAGAAGTAAGTATTATAGGGCTTTTAATGTCAAACGCCAGAATGACTAAAGGTTCTGTTACAAGAGAGGTTCAGACGTGTTGCAGAACAAGAAAGCGGTTAAGTTGCTGATGATGTTAACAACCGACACTTGGTAAATAATATTTCGCAGTATTTTAGATAAAAAATTCAAGTTATACAAAACCAAGCTACTTTACACTGACTTAATAAAGATAGTCATATCAATCATTAACAGTGATTACCTAGTGCTTTCAACGTTGGTCTTCCGAACGGGACCTTGGAATAAAGTTAAGTGCGTTGAAATTAATTTCTTTTACTTCATTAAATAAAGACATCGTGAGGAAACCTGCATACCTGAGACTTTTCCCATAAAATTATCGAAGGTACGAGTATGTGAAGTTTACCATCCGCACTTGATCAGCGTGACAGACTATATCCTGTACTCTTCACATTGTGAGAAGACACCGAGTCACCGAGCACAGCAGTGGGACAGTCAATGGTAGTGACGATGAAAGACAGCTACTCGTTTATCGCGAAATATTATCCACAAACGTTTATTATAAGAATGTGTGTAAATATAGAGAATAACTAAAAGTGAATATATTATGAATTAGTCATTGTATCATCGGGCCGGGAGTAACGGAGTGCTAGCATGCAATCAATTAATACAATATTAAACCTGTCTACGAGTGTACAGAATCAATAACTTTTTCTTAATAGACATGTCTTCCAAAAACTTTATTTACCATCGGTTTCTATACTTATTTTCTACTATAACTGACGATCTGCTGTGTTTAGAAGTTTAGATTACCTATACAATTACAGCGGGCTACAGTCTACTGTATCCGGTGAAATCGGTCGATGCGAATTTAAAATATTTTGAGGTAATCATCAAATTAATTTTAAATTTCAAGAAAATATCGCGAGGAAGGATGAAAAACGGAGAAGAAAAATTTGAATAGCCACGATATAAACAGATTGATATGTAATTCAAAGCAATATGCCTCTACAGTAAAAATAGTAGTGACACTGTCCCAAAAATCCAAAATATCTCAAAGTCTAAAACAGAACTAGTCCTCAAGGATTTAACAGTTTTTATAATTGATCATATTATAGAAGTTTATGAAGTCCAGCTCAGTGTTTTGAATTGTACTTTCTAACACAAAAAAACATACCATGTCTAGTAGATTCATTAGGAATAGACACATGCCTGCATGTTTGTTATTCACGTGTAAATCTATCGTAGAATTCCGTCTGGAGAACAATGACGCCTGATTATTGTTTGAACTCTCCTGATACGCCAATGTTGGTCACGACTACCAATATTGGTTCACTACGTAATTTATTCGTGCAAGGTGCACCTTCTTAATACACTGTGAGTTGTTACTGGAGATAGATTTTAATAAATGTTGGGGTTTTCGGGTTATTTATAGAGCTGGTGGCATTGCAAATTTCTTATTCAAAAATGGCGGGATATTCGAACATTAATAAACGAAAGCCATGTACAAAATTTTACAAGTCTAACATCTTATATTTGTTGGAACAAAATTTCGTTTGATACTCTGTTTTATCTAGGAGAATAAAAACGAAAAATATATTTTTACTTGTAGTTTAATATAGGTAAATATAACTTTGGAGACCTTTGTCAACTTTCAGACTTACATTTGCTGTCCGGATAGATTTAGGCCAAGCATAAAGTGCTATCTTAGTCAATATTGGCTCAAACATTTGCCCAAGTATATGAGTCGAAGAAAGTAGGCGAGGCAGACGGTATCTCTGTAGGGTCGACCGCAGAATTTATTATTGCTTCATTGTTTAAGATTTGCCGCGGCTAAATCGGTAATGTCTCAATTTGTTTTCTTTGTTTGAGTGAGTCTTTGTTCGAGTTTGACTTTCTCTGGAATGTGATTGGAATACCAACTCTCGTCTTATCTCGAAGGATTTTCATCTCATAGAGCAGTATTATTATAACATTTATACACCTTGTTATTTCATACTGAAATGTTAAAACAATATCAGCCGTATTATGACTTCACAGTCCTCTTACTTATTGATATTTCAGTAATAATAAAATTGAATTAACACAGTAAGGCCTAAAAAAGAACTATTTAAGAGGTTTTCAACTGTAATGACTCTTAAACCTTGATGATTATTGTAGCTAATTATTCGAAACATTAATTTTGCATTCTATCTTTAATCTACTTTACCAGAGTAATTGCAGTCGTATTAAAATTTCCCGGTAATAAAAAATCTGTCTACATATTGCATTTAACATAAAAGGGAAACTTTTCATTGCTGTCATGCATTTAGGTACTTATTTCTAGTAAATTCTGCTAGTCACGTTTTGTCATTAAATTACTCATTTACCTCCAAGAGCTACCCACTATCCGCCTCAAGTCATCAGTCAGTCTTGTGAGGGATGACAGGTCCTTTTACTTAGATATGTATTGATGGTAGCCCTTGTCTGTACACTACACCCTTATTCTGTTCTTCGGTCTCACTTTAACAACCATAACACAACCATGATCATCTCTGTCATGTTGCAAAAAAATTATGTTGCACTGATTTCATGGTAAGTGCAACGAATTTCTATCGAAAGTGTAAGCGGGTTTCATGCATTCTAAATTCAACCTTACGTCATTAAAATACAGTTGTAAGCTCAACGGAGTGTGGTAGAGATATGGAGATAGTTTAATTTGCATATGGGCCGTCTTGACCGGCATCGCTTAGGGCTCAGCGCTGCCATATACGGATGTTAGAAAATGTCTTTATTAGTCATGCTATGTATTTACCGAGTTGCCTCAGGTTGTAGGATAACTTAGGTTTTTTGCAAAAAACTTCGAACAAAGGATAATTTTAGGATTTCAATATCTTTGTGCTGTTCACCTTTATTAGTTTCAAGGAACGGTCACCGTCGGGGAAGAAATTATAAGTTTTTGATTATAATAACATTTTTTTCCATGAAATAATCTGTGATCAGGGTCAACTTTAAGAAGTTATTCTTTTTCGTGTTTCTACGGTCTATTGTACAAAAGGTAAGTTTTTTTGTGTTTAATTACACATGACAAAAGGATGCCGTAACACGTAGAAAAATTTATAGCAAAAAACCGATGAGAAGCGTTGGCAAATCGCCACAGGTGAGTCAGCCGGCGCTTGCTCATAAGCAAATAAGTCTGAATGAACACATTAATAGGATATTGGAGAACAGGTCACTCCACCGGTAGATAGTATTTTGATACG